>CM029127.1:12914109-13176609 GCA_016859345.1 Istiophorus platypterus | reverse complement strand
ATAAGTACCTTGGTAAAGAGCACCTTCATCGTCATGGTAAATGTTGGGTAACAGTTGTGGTCATGTTTAAAAGAAACCAACATTTACTGGAGGTAGGCGACAGGAAACAAACGCCTGTACCAAGTATTACAGTCAGACCTTTTGTCGACTTTGTCACTCAAAAATATCACTTTTCTACCTTGCACAAGATTCATAAATTCATTGGCCACTAGAGGGATTTGTTACGTGAACGTAAGCCTGTGTTGTTGCTGCTGAGATGACTGATTCTTGTTGTTGCTGCTGAGATGACTGATTCTGTCGTTGCTGCTGAGATGACTGATTCTTGTTGTTGCTGCTGAGATGACTGATTCTTGTTGTTGCTGCTGAGATGACTGATTCTTGTTGTTGCTGCTGAGATGACTGATTCTTGTTGTTGCTGCTGAGATGACTGATTCTTGTTGTTGCTGCTGAGATGACTGATTCTTGTTGTTGCTGCTGAGATGACTGATTCTTGTTGTTGCTGCTGAGATGACTGATTCTTGTTGTTGCTGCTGAGATGACTGATTCTTGTTGTTGCTGCTGAGATGACTGATTCTTGTTGTTGCTGCTGAGATGACTGATTCTTGTTGTTGCTGCTGAGATGACTGATTCTTGTTGTTGCTGCTGAGATGACTGATTCTTGTTGTTGCTGCTGAGATGACTGATTCTTGTTGTTGCTGCTGAGATGACTGATTCTTGTTGTTGCTGCTGAGATGACTGATTCTTGTTGTTGCTGCTGAGATGACTGATTCTTGTTGTTGCTGCTGAGATGACTGATTCTTGTTGTTGCTGCTGAGATGACTGATTCTTGTTGTTGCTGCTGAGATGACTGATTCTTGTTGTTGCTGCTGAGATGACTGATTCTTGTTGTTGCTGCTGAGATGACTGATTCTTGTTGTTGCTGCTGAGATGACTGATTCTTGTTGTTGCTGCTGAGATGACTGATTCTTGTTGTTGCTGCTGAGATGACTGATTCTTGTTGTTGCTGCTGAGATGACTGATTCTTGTTGTTGCTGCTGAGATGACTGATTCTTGTTGTTGCTGCTGAGATGACTGATTCTTGTTGTTGCTGCTGAGATGACTGATTCTTGTTGTTGCTGCTGAGATGACTGATTCTTGTTGTTGCTGCTGAGATGACTGATTCTTGTTGTTGCTGCTGAGATGACTGATTCTTGTTGTTGCTGCTGAGATGACTGATTCTTGTTGTTGCTGCTGAGATGACTGATTCTTGTTGTTGCTGCTGAGATGACTGATTCTTGTTGTTGCTGCTGAGATGACTGATTCTTGTTGTTGCTGCTGAGATGACTGATTCTTGTTGTTGCTGCTGAGATGACTGATTCTTGTTGTTGCTGCTGAGATGACTGATTCTTGTTGTTGCTGCTGAGATGACTGATTCTTGTTGTTGCTGCTGAGATGACTGATTCTTGTTGTTGCTGCTGAGATGACTGATTCTTGTTGTTGCTGCTGAGATGACTGATTCTTGTTGTTGCTGCTGAGATGACTGATTCTTGTTGTTGCTGCTGAGATGACTGATTCTTGTTGTTGCTGCTGAGATGACTGATTCTTGTTGTTGCTGCTGAGATGACTGATTCTTGTTGTTGCTGCTGAGATGACTGATTCTTGTTGTTGCTGCTGAGATGACTGATTCTTGTTGTTGCTGCTGAGATGACTGATTCTTGTTGTTGCTGCTGAGATGACTGATTCTTGTTGTTGCTGCTGAGATGACTGATTCTTGTTGTTGCTGCTGAGATGACTGATTCTTGTTGTTGCTGCTGAGATGACTGATTCTTGTTGTTGCTGCTGAGATGACTGATTCTTGTTGTTGCTGCTGAGATGACTGATTCTTGTTGTTGCTGCTGAGATGACTGATTCTTGTTGTTGCTGCTGAGATGACTGATTCTTGTTGTTGCTGCTGAGATGACTGATTCTTGTTGTTGCTGCTGAGATGACTGATTCTTGTTGTTGCTGCTGAGATGACTGATTCTTGTTGTTGCTGCTGAGATGACTGATTCTTGTTGTTGCTGCTGAGATGACTGATTCTTGTTGTTGCTGCTGAGATGACTGATTCTTGTTGTTGCTGCTGAGATGACTGATTCTTGTTGTTGCTGCTGAGATGACTGATTCTTGTTGTTGCTGCTGAGATGACTGATTCTTGTTGTTGCTGCTGAGATGACTGATTCTTGTTGTTGCTGCTGAGATGACTGATTCTTGTTGTTGCTGCTGAGATGACTGATTCTTGTTGTTGCTGCTGAGATGACTGATTCTTGTTGTTGCTGCTGAGATGACTGATTCTTGTTGTTGCTGCTGAGATGACTGATTCTTGTTGTTGCTGCTGAGATGACTGATTCTTGTTGTTGCTGCTGAGATGACTGATTCTTGTTGTTGCTGCTGAGATGACTGATTCTTGTTGTTGCTGCTGAGATGACTGATTCTTGTTGTTGCTGCTGAGATGACTGATTCTTGTTGTTGCTGCTGAGATGACTGTTTTGTTGTCTGCTTGTACCATGGTCCAGCCTCCTGTAATGCTCAAGTGTCACAACATTATTTGAAAATTTCTCCACCATCTCATTGAGTTAGTGCTCCCGACCCACAAAAAACAGATGAGCTTGAAGTTAAGGAATCGTTCAGGGGTCACACATCAGCAACAGACAACTGCAGTTACTGATGGGAGAAGATGGTCTTGGATTTAACCAGGCTGAGGCCATGATGTAGTGTCAGTGAGGGATTGGTATTGGGCGATGGTGGA
Organism: Istiophorus platypterus; assembly: GCA_016859345.1. Classification (NCBI taxonomy): domain Eukaryota; kingdom Metazoa; phylum Chordata; class Actinopteri; order Istiophoriformes; family Istiophoridae; genus Istiophorus; species Istiophorus platypterus. The sequence goes on along the minus strand of CM029127.1, from coordinate 13,173,845 downwards.
TGAAGCAGTGTTGATAGCTAAAACATTTACTGTGGATCCAGCTATCGTAATTTTTCACAGAGCCTGGGCATCATTGATCAGGATGATATCTGGCGCAGGGGAACATGTCGTTAAAGGCACATGTTTAATAAGCTGCTGCAGCACTTCCCAAAAATGGTCACATAAAGACTTTCCATTATTATTCTGAACAAAGACAGATTCGTTTTCCATCCCTCAGATCTCCTTTGTCAACTCATCCTCACTGGACAGATTACTTTTCTTGGGAAATAGCTTCCAGGATCAGACAAACTAATGTTCTGAGATAGAAAAAAGGCCGAATTCTGCTCTCGGATGCAGAAATTAGCCCCATTTCCAGTGTTGTATTGATAGTTGGGTTAAACCATTTCTGTTTTGTCCTTGTTCCTTTAAGACAATGCCACTGTAAAAAAAAAAAAAAGGAGGATAACCCAAGTCTCCAATAAAACTAACATTAATGGCATTGCAATATGCAAAACTATGCTAATTTTATGCATACCGTCAACCTACATAGTGGCCATTCTTCGTTCTTTTCAAAAGATATGACTACAATTAGACGACAATTGATTGAAATCATTTGCGTTTTATGATTCTGTTACTTTTGAGAGCTGACAGGGCGTCGTGCAATTCAGTGACAGTATATTTCCACTGCAGGGGGAGATTAACTGCTATTATTGACCCCGATGCAAACCAACGGGTAATACATTTCAAACAAGCTACTCATTGTGTCAGCGATTTGCATGTGGTGTGTCATTTACCATATTCCCTGATTACCTAATGATATATGCTTTAATACAATGCACAAGAGTGTTTTCAAAGCAATATGCGTACCTACCTTTACAGTGACTTAACATGTCTGAGACAGAGAAAAATTGAAATGATAGTTTAAGGGCTGTGGGGAAAAGAGAAGTCTTATCAGTTAAGACTTGCTTTGTATGTAGGATTTTTTCCCTACTCTCCTTGGAAGGCAAGGGTGCAGTTGATGAATTCTTAAGCAGATCTCACTGATAATTGTATTTCATAACTGTCATGTGGAGAGGGACTGTCCGCTGAGAAGCTATTTGTGTCACCACATCTCTCTCCTTCTCTGTCTCCACAGCCTCTTCAATAAAACTCAAATCACGACAGAGATTGTTAAGTCTACCTCCAAGATTATTAAATCCAAATGGAGAATTTATGGGTGACACTTCATAACAATTAATCTGAGATGCTTGATTAATAAAGTTCGACCCCCCCCTCACACACACACACATCCCACCCCTCTTCTCTCTTCACCCTCCCCATCACTAAAGTTGTCCTGTTTGAGTGGGATGGAGGAGGAGGGGAACAGACATACTGGTGGCAGAATGGTTGTCAGGGACGACATGAGTGTCATTCTTTTTGATTAATGGAGCATTGTGACCCCGCCCCTAACCCTCCTTCTTTCCCAGAATGCCCACTCTCACCTCTGCAATACCAGCCCCCCCCATAACAGGTAAAAATAGATATGGGCCAGTTATGCTCTACATTTGGATTCAAGCTAGATAGGATCTACAAAGTAAGGAAGGATAGAAAGTGAGAAATGGAAAAAGAAAGAAAGAAAATGAGAAGGTAAAAGAATGAAATAAATGAAAAAGGAAAGAAATGGAAAAAGAAAGAAAGAAATAGATAAAAGAAGCGAGGAAATGGAAAGAAGGCTAGAAAGAAGTAAAGAGAGAAGTAGGGGAAAGAAATACAAATAAAAAGAAAGCAAGGAATAAGAAAACCAGAGAAATGCTAATAAGCAAGGAAAGATAGAGACAAGACAAAAATAAAGAAAGAAAAAACCGGTGTGAAATAAGGAGGGCTACAGGTAATAGGAAAGAGAAAAAGAGGAGACAGAACGACATATTTTTTGAGAATGTCACCTACCTAACCTTGTCACCATGTTAAGTCAGCTGTGATTAATTAGTTGAGTAAGACTGAGCAATTAGGTCAGGAGTTTGGGTGTGTAGGAGTATGACTGTGTGTCTGCTAATGTCTGTGTGTGTTTTCGTGCACGACGTTTTTTCAATCAAGACCTTTTCATTAGCAAACAAGATGTGAAACAATTTTTTCTGCTTTTTTTTTGCATCTCCTATCTTTCCCAAAAGGAAGAGATCAAGAATATTTCAGGAAGAAAAGAAGACAAGGAGCAGTAAACAAATATATTCATAATTAGAAACAGATTAATAAATACAAGTCAAGCAATAGGTAAAACATGAAAAGGGAATGGGAAACACAACAATAAATAAAAAAATAAAGATATAATAAATGACATGTTACAAGTCCATCTTATCAATTATCAACACTTTCAAAAGTAAAACCCTTGAGGGAAAACTGTTTTTTTTTTCTGTCTCAGTGTGATTCATGGGCTCTTTAATCCACTGTCTGTTTACTGTGGCTGTGGCTCCTTTCTATTAAAACAGAATTATTGTTATAGAAAAACAATGCGATGAATGGTGATTTTTCTAATAATTTCATATTATATATATATTTAGAGAGAGAGAGAGAGAGAGAGAGTTACACATTTTTGAGACCTTTAAAGATAGATTTCCAAAAGTTGCGTAAAAACGCTGTCTGCATCAATCACGTCAGTCACATGCGCACAGTCTTTCTTTAGACCAATGAAGCCGATGCACAGTTTTAAACTAGACAACTGAATGTTCAAGACTGATTGAGCTTTGTAGATTTTATGTATTATTTATGGCAAGCTGTTTATATCTTCCCCCCTTTCCCCTTTTTAAATCATGCACAACTTTTTGTGAATGTACAGCCAGTGTGAGACTTGCTTTTGATTGTCATCTCAAGTTTGTTTGGTTTCTGCTTGGTTTTTGATTAAAAAAAAGGGGGAAAAAAAACAAGAAGAGTAGAAAGACGTGTTTTTAAAAAGGGCTCTGTGGTGTATTATCGCAGAAATAGCTCTAGATTCATTTGGAAGACTGTGAGGATAAGAAACCCTTAGACAAATCCTTGAACCAGTAAAGGCTTACAAAAGATCATATTTAACAATGATGGCTATATATTTTCCTTTTTGCAATTAAAGAGTCCCTCTGTGTAATTTAATGCTTCTTTTCAAGTGTCGGATCCCCTGAGACTTGGCCTGTAGCTATGCCATCGCTCTTGGTGATTATCATTAATGAATGTCGGCGAGGACCATCCCTCAATGTGACTAGGGAGGAAACACAAGCCCTAATTAAAGGTTCCTATTCATAAATATATGCCTCAAAATACATGTATCGACTGGCACTGCGCACACAAGTCATTTTAATGTCAGAAAAGCACCTTTTTAAGAGCGTTTTCTTTCCTTAATGTACAGCACACCAGCAGCGATGACAGATTTTTTTTTTATTTTTTTTTTGCAGTCATCGCCTGCAGCAAGGGATCTGTGTAATTTGAGATTCGCTGATTTAAATTTAGGAGTAAAGCTGAAGATTAGGATGCTATAATTTGACATAGAGGAGGACAGATGACAAAAAACCCCTAAACTTTTAACTGTACACTCACTGGCTAACTTTACATCATGATGCAGTTTTTGAATGTTATCCTCAAGACACTGTTTGTATGTTTTAGCACAAAGGTCATAAGGAGCCTCTCATGCTTGGTTGTCTTACTGTGCACGGAAAAATACTATTCTATCTAAGATATGGAAATATTTACAAAATGAAAATGTTTAACAGATTACAGGATGTCACAGAGGAACAAAATAATCCTCATTGCTTGTGTTCTCTCATAAAAACTCATTTTAATCACTTTAATTGCTCCAAATGCAGAGTGACAACTGCTCTCATCAACGCAAGTGGTTGCATTGTCACATCAGTTTCCCAGAGAAAGCTATTGGTAATTGTTGTGTGAAGAAGATGATGTTAACATTGAGGATCATATTGAGGCTGTCTGAATGTTTTTTTGTTTTTTTGTTTTTTTTTTTCCAACGGGGCTAAGAAAGTCTTGTCGGAGAAAGAGCTTGGTGAGAAAAACATTTGGCTGTTTCTCTTTCCTCCTTAATGGCTGAAAAATGCTAATTGGAGTGCACGTGTCAAAGAAAACAAAAGGCAAGGGAGGAGGAGAGAGAAGGAGTGTGAATGTCAGAAAGGCTGGTATTCTGAAACCTGAAATATGTCACTTTATTCAGCTGAGCTAGTGATGATTGTAAGCAAGGTTGTTCCAGGGAGCAGGAAATCTCTCTATCCCACTATTTGTCTTGAAGCACAGATAAAGTTTGCCTGTGGTAGTATGTAATGTAGCTCATGTTTAAAAGAAAAACATATTGGGTGGGGGGGCAGTATATATTCTGCTGAACAATAATTTCATTTGGTGCAAACAAGCTGAAGTTGCTTCCTTCCCCTTTAGTTTTGAGCCCCCTCCTCATTTCTATAAAATAGCGCCTAGAATCCCACTGAGACTTGAATCCTTTAATAAACTCCCATCAGTCACCACCGCACAGCATTTCATCACATCCTTCGTCCAAACTGAAAGAAAATCCAAAAAAAGTTTAGGTGGGGATTATAAACCTTTAATTGCACTGTCAAAGTACAGCACAGCAACATATCGTTTTTTAAGTCTACACTTTAAACAAGTCATGGAAAAGTAAATCTCTATAAAATATCAAAACCTCTCTCTCTCTTTCTCTCTCTCTTTCTCCATAGTCACAATTGGCATTTTAATTATGCAGTCTTATCTGATAGATGTGGAGATATAGCTCATGTCAAAGTTAGAGCCTCTTCTTTATTAATTTTTTATTATATATTCTTATATCAGGCTGTCGATGAGTGTCTGGAATCTGATAGGACCCATCATTGATTGAAGATTACTCAAGATTATGAAGAGAGGAATTATCATAAGCTGTGAGCCTTCATCATTCCAAATGTTAACTTATTTGAATGACACTAAGGGAAAATCTTACTCTTTATTTCACTCCACTAAGAATGAGTTTAGAAGTCCAGTGCTGTGGCAGATCTTTATACAAATAACATTAAAATATAAAAGAAGAGGTTTATCAAAGGGTATATTGCAGAAAACTGCAAAAAGACATGACTGACACTGAACTTGTGCTTTGCACTACTCGTACTTAGATGCCAGAAGAGCCTAAATCTTTTGACATCAGAGGTTTATGGCTGCAAAATAGCACCGATGGTTAGCCACAGGCCAAAAAACCCAACATGGTGTTAATTATTTATGAATATTAAGAGGTAGGCATTAAAATTTTGGCTTAGGTCATCAGGATTTTTGTCAGTATACTCTGCCGCAAGCATGATAACCTAAAATATATCCTTAAAATAAACTGAATTAAAAATAAATGTGCAGAAAAATTAGCTCCAGGGGAAAAATATTAACTCTTTAGTTGTGACCAAAGCATTATTTTTATATATTATTCCATAAACTTTGTAGTTCACAAAACGCCTATTTCAAATACACTGAAACTGTTTTTTAACTTGTCTACCAGTGTCAAACAAAGATTTAAATGCGGTAAACCCTGCTACAGTGTGTGGCTCTGAAACAAGTTTATGTAACTTGAACATGGAATCGGTTCTTTTTTAAATAATGGATCACGTAAGAGGATCATGTGATGCTCTCTGCGGTAGTGATGATGATTACGAGAAGAGGAGGTGGGTAGAGATAATAGTGAAGGTGCTGAGGGATAGAAAAGACAAAAGGGGAGAAGAAGAAAAAGAAGACTTGGGTAATAATTACGGGGGCAGTCATTTCTGCCTTTTTTTTTTAAGCTGCGTATTTTTTGTAGTCCGGGTTTGACCCACAAGTAACACACCATGACTCGTGCAAGGGATTCAACAAAATGTGAACACACAAAGCTCAAGGCATGAATTTGGTTTTATTTTTTTCAAAACTACTCATTAGATTTTACAAATCGTTTTCAGAATCGTTAGGTGTCATACAGTAAAACCTTGTAATCGTGGGAGTTCATATGTAAAATTGTGTTGAAATGTGAAAAACACTTGAATAAGAATTAAACTAATGAACAATGTGACATTTTACATGTTCATATTATTAATGATGCTTCCCAGACACGTATGTTAGTCTTGCATATAATTCCCCTTTTTTTTCCGCCGTTTCACTGGGAACGGCACAGTGTTATCAAAATTTACAGTATTTACATGTCAGAAACGGTATATTTGGTCCCATGCGTTTGGTTCCCTCACCTGATTTGACAACCTGCGGAACACCCTTTGCAGTATGATCTGGTAGATCTTATAAAACAGCTTCTCTTCAGATGGTCGTGTCAGACCTGGAAGAAAAAAAGAAAGAGACAAAAGAAAGTGGAAAATAATGTATGTAAATATACCTTAAGACTACATGGATGTTCTCACCCACTCTGAGGGAGTATCTCCATACAGACGAGATGGAAATGGGATGACATGTCATAATACTGTCACTGTGCCACGGTTATGCGGAAGAGGGGCTTCATGTGTACAAGTTGGGGGTTGGTTGGAAAGAACTGCCTCTGTGTTCAGCTTTTGTCGTACATGCACATGGACACGGGTGGTTCCATCACAACTAGTGTAACTCCTGTAGCAAGCAATTTGGATCATGATGTCCAGATCACACATGGCTGGCTGTTTGTAAAAATACCGTCATGTTTGAAGTCATTTTACGTTGAACACATGGTATATGTTGGCTCGCGAGTTGCAGAAAGAGGATTAAGAATTCTTAAAGAGGTTTGGGTTGGAGGTTTAAAGGTTTAAATTTTATTTACAACTTTCAGGGAGTAGCAGTGTAATTTCATGGTAATGTTGCTGTAGTAAAAGCCGGACCGTTGAGGGCGTGCGTTTAACAGGCTTTGACGTAATTAAGCTTCGAGGTCACAAACACACCTCAATGACAAAGATTTAAATTAAAATGGTTTCACAGTCTTTTTTTTTTATATTTACCAGTTAGATAAGAGGGAAAAGAAAAGAAAAGAAAGGTAGGACAAAATGTGAAAGAAAGACTGAGAGAAAGAAAGAAAGAAACTACTACAGAAAGATATAAACTTTATTGTGATAACAGAAAACTGTCATTTGATGATGAGAACTGGAGCGTTCTCTCATTCTGAATAACTCTCGCTCATGTACTGATATTTCAGTGCAGAGGTGGTTGCTACCCCTGCCTCTTGAGCCACATGTCCCCCCCTGCTGGCCTAGGATCAGATCCTGCACATGCTCCTCGTCTGTGATTGCTCTCCTGTCTCTCTGCTCCCTAAGAACCAGAGGAACTGCCTGACCCACTGAGCTAACGCCACAAAATAAAAAGATAGCAAAGCACTATCAGTATTGTCTAAAGTATGATTCTGATTTTGAAAGAGGGCGTGGTCATATCATTCTTAATGGTTTTTTTTCCTTGACCTCTACATTTTGTCAAATAAAGCTCATTAGTGAGCAGTATAGGTTGAGCATATACAATAGTTTAAATCCACAGCGTGACTTTATTCCATTGAATGTTGGCATCTTGTTTTTTGTTTTGTTTTGTTTTTCATTCTACTTTGGATTCGGCAGTATTGTCCTGCATAAAAGAAATAGGTCAAATAAATGCGTGATGAAAGTTTTACTCAAAAAGACATAAGGACGGTTCACATGTCCGCCCATGTGATGTGACTACAACCAACCTTTTATGTTTCAGTTTTATGGGTGAGGTACGGCACTAATACCTGCCTTTATGACCACAGTCCTGCAGTGTTCAGGTCCTACTGGATTTAACTCACAGAAACAAACAAACAAAAAAAAGAATTCTGGCAGTTTACTCGATAGTCAACATTGGGATTTAGAATTATTTTAAGTGAACCAGCAGGAGCTACAAATTATCAAAATAGAAAGTTATTATAAGTGACAGCCTTTTAACTGTGTTAATTTAAATTAAGAAATTAAACTTAAATGCTCTCAGCCTTAATAGGAAGATATATATATATATATATATATATATATATATATATATAATGTGTGTGTCTGTGTGTGTGTCTTTCTGTCTCTGTCTGCAGACTTCAGGATGGAAATATTAGTGACGTAAGTCGTCTCCATCAATCAGCAGCCAGGCCGCTTTGACAGACAGGGACAGACAGATGTTGGGGCGGTACTTGCTTTTTCTTTTTACCACATAATAAGGCGACCTCAGACATCTTCTCTGCGCAGATTATCAGCTTTTCAGACGGGAGGCTGCTCAAAAACGCCGAGCGTAAAAACGCGGAAGGAGAAAGGCGCACCCGGGGCTGCAGTTTTGTTTTGTTTGTTTGTTTGTTTTATAACCTGTCAACTGTGAAAATGTGAGATTTTTAAGGGGTAAATTAAAAACAAAAAAACTCACCAGAATGAGTTGAGCCGGGCCCGGCGTGACCCGTTTGCGTAAAGTTTGTAAATCCAGGTTCCGCGTGAGCGATCCGGTCCAAGCGTCCGACAGAAGCCCCGGACCGGGACCGGGACCGGGACCGGTGCCGGTGCGGCTGGGTGAGTCCGGCGACCGGCTGCGGAAGCCAGAGGAGCCCGTCCCGAACCCGTCCCGTCCGACCCGAGCCGCCTCTCGTGCCATCGTGCCAAGTTGTGTTGTGATTATCGACGCGCCCTCTGTTATTCAGCAATAAGAAAAAAAAATAAATAAATAAAACTTGAGTTTTTCCTTCTCCCTTCTTCACCATCATCTCCAGAAGGTTCCCCAGTAAACGGATATATCATGCCGTCTCATTTAAGATAACATTAGCCTAGTTGTGTGCCCTTTATAAACACATTATGGAGGATAATGGTTAGGATGGAGTGTAGGCTATTAATGGAGCCTCTTGTAGATGCAGAGCCCCTCCCCTTCACCGCAAGCCTCACTAAAAAGGTGTAACGAATCGATCTGCAGCCTCCATTGTGCCACTAAAGAGGTCACCGAAAATAACCACGTTTTCGCCAAACTTTATGCAAAAGCTCGTCTCGCCCTGCGCACCGAGGACCATCTGAGCCAGTCAAGCACCGTAGCACCGTCTCCTTGTTTGTTTGTTTTTTTTCTTTATATTTTGTACCAGGGTGGAACCTCGAGTGCCAAAAAAATGTCGTTTCATTCTTAAAGTAGGCCTAAAGATTATTTACATTGGAGCAAAACAAAAAAAACAAAAAAAGAGAAGAGGTTGGTTGTCTCAACCCTTGGTGTGCGGACCCAGGGTTTTCCTTCACAGATCACAGAGTCTGGCTCTGTGCTCGAATTATTAGTGACTGATGTTTCAGGTTATAATCCCAATAATCAGTCAGGCCTGATTTTGCTGTGCGTGTAGCAAAGATTATCCTCCTTGCGTAGGGTCAACAAAGTCTAATAGGTTTATTGGTGATTTCTGTGATTTCATACGGAGACCTGCCTTTTTTTAAAAAAAGGTGTTTATTTGCATTTTATTTATTTATTTATCTATTTGCAACAGAGAGCCAGGATCTAGCGAGGAGATTGTCTTGTGAAATTTCTGATTGGATTCCTAATCTGCGACTGTCCCCTCGACTATCTCAATATGCTCCAGGAATCCAGCAGCGGTGACTTTCTTTTTAAACCGAATCTCCCGAACACAGACTTTCACGTCAACTTTTATGAGGCACCTCTCGCTCCGTTGTTTTAATGCAAGTTGAAGCCTCGGATCCTCGTGTATCCATGAACAGGACGCACCTCTTCTTTTTTTTCCTCCTCCACCCCCCGCCCCCCCTCCCCTTACCCCCCAACACCCCCACCCGCACCGTATGTGCAGGGGGACAGGAAGGCGTTGAAATGAAAGCCATCCCAGTGAACAATTAGAGCAGCGGATTGACAGGTGGGCCCTGACTGTCAGGGTGACGCTTGCGGAGGGGTGGAGTAAAGGAGAGGCCGGAAAGGCAGCTGGATGTGTCTGTCTATCAGTGGGAGCTGTCTGAACGCACCGCGCATCACCAACGTGCGCGCATTTTTCACTGCGGAGAATATCCGGGGACGCTCTCCGCGCTTTTAAGAATAATAACAACAAATATAATAATAACAACAGAATAAAAATAAAATTAAAAAAAAAAAAGCCGGGAAACGAGGAGGAAGAGGAGGAGGAGGAGAAGAAGAAGCCACGGTCCGCGGCTCGGGAGGCTGGCCTGCTCGGCGTGCTCTCTGATGAGTTTCTGAGAAATTTCGTCAAGTGTCCATGTTGACAATCGAGCGGACAAGCGTATATGTGAGTATTTCATTATCCAGGGGGGGTGTTGTTGTTTTTTTGTTTGTTTGGTTGTTTTGTTTTGTTTGTGTGTGTGTGTGGTTTTTTTTTTTTTTTTTGAGGGACATGGAGCTGACAGACTGCGGGGATTCTCTGCGCACACACACACACACATATACATTCACACACACACACACACACACACACACACACTCACACTTTACTGATTGACACACACACCCAGCCCGACTAACGTGTCACTCTTCCTCTCCCCCTCTTTCTTTATTTTCCACCCGAAGACCGGAGCTGGCACCTGGACGGACGGTGGCGCGGACGGACGGTGGCGCGGACGGACGGACGGAGAGCGAGAAGCACCGCGGCGCACTTCGGGCTCCTCTCCGCCGCCCAGCGACCTGAAGCCCGGCGACCTGAAGCCCTGCGAGCTCGGTTTCCCGTCGCGTTGGCCGCGAACAGAGGTATGAAATAGTCCGGCGAAGGGGTGGAAGCCTCTTTTGATGGGGAAACGCGGCGGAGGGGCTCAGGCATCCGTCCGTATCCCTCCTCGATAGACCGAGATCCGCACGGAGCTTTTTTTCTTTTTTCTTTTTTTTTTTTTTTTTTTTTTTAAAAACAACCAGTTTTTTCACTGACTCAGCCTGCGATGAGTTTCTGTGCTCGGCAGAAGTTAACGGGAAAAGCCCGTTTAGCTCTAGATCATTTGTAATCTTTTTTTTTTTCTCTCTCTCTCACCGGACATACCCGATTATAAAATTTACCAGAGACGCGTAGAGATTAAACCTCCGCTTGCATCGCCTGAGCAAAAAATAATAATAAAAAAGAAAAGACTTCTACACCCAGCGAGGGATCTACACTTTAATTATATCATCCTGCAGAAGAACTGAGGAAACGCTACTGGCTTTGATTTCCTCCCGTTGCACCGGTTTCCTCTCCAGCTCGTCCGCTATTTTGATCTCTGCATGAAAAGTCAAGCGGAAAGTCTTGCAGCAGCATGCCGAGGAGAAAGCAGCAAGCACCGCGGCGGTCAGCAGGTAAGCCCCGGCTCTGCAAACAAACACCCCTCTCCATTAAGAGCACGCACACTTTACCCCCCCCCCCTCCACCCTTCCAACCCCCCCACCCCACCCCACCTCCTCCCCGTCCGACCCCCCACCACCCCCCCCCCACCCGTAGATAAACAGCCAGGGATCCGCATGCGAACAATCGGACAAGTTTGCGCAGCAGCGTACGGACCCGATGCGGGACACAACGCAAGAGGCTCCTACACGGCAGACTTCCCCGTCACGTTTACCCATGAGCCTTTTCAACAGGCTTACGTGCGTTCAGTTTGGTTAACTTGCTGACTCGTGCAGCATTTCGCCGGCCCATTATAAGTTTATTTCTACTAATCTAGTAAGGCATGTTTGACTGGCAACAGTATTGTTTCATTTACGCAGGCATGCGCCCCGGTGCCAAAATCTGCCCGTGTGAAATGAATGCGCTCAGCTGCGCTTCAGTTTCGACGCTTTTAAAGCCGATCCTCCACTTGGTCGCCAGCATCCAAGTTCTCCAAACAAAGCTCATCTTATCTCGTTTTTACAGGCTAACGTGTCTGATGTGTCAGTTATGGAGGAAAAAAAGGAAGAAATGGGCTGAAAAAAAAGGAAAGCAGCATATTTCCAGCTTGTGTTCCGCTCTGGGATTGCCATCCTTGATTTGATGCTTGATTGATCGCCTGTCATGCGACTTCCTTTGATCTATTCATTCCTGATAAACATCAGTAAATCATTCACCATAGAGACACGCATGCGCCACGGCAGCTGGACTCCCTCAGAGGATAACTTTTTGCGCCCCCAAACCAACCAACCAACCAACCAACCAACCAACCAACCACCTACCCCCCTCCCAGGAGCAAAGAAAAGACAAATTGAAAGAAAAGTTCTCAAGCGGGATAAATACTTTGCGATTAATACCCAAGGGGAGGGAACAAGGTGCGCGGGGGTTGGGGTGGGGGGTGCTGGGGCGTAGCGAGATCACAGAGAAGCATCCCATGCAGAAGTAGCCCTAAAAGACCGCAGGGTGAAGCTGGGAGGTTACCCTCAATGGTCGCTTCAAACTTTTGACCTGACCTTTGTGCTCATTTCCTAGAAGCACCAAGCGTTGTAAAGCTTTCCCAAAATTATAAAGACGATGACGCAACAGCAAGGTTTTATTCACGTGACGCCAAACATGGCTGTAAGAGTGATAAACAAGCGGATGAAGTATGTAAAATCACAGTTGGGTTCCACAAAGTAGCTGCAGGAATATTATTGGCACCAGGAGATGTTAAAATCAAGTTTAGTTTAATGAGCCTGCTAATAATGAATCTCTCTGGAATCAAAGAGGTATTCGATTATGTTTCCAAATATTTAACAGACAATGTAATGCTATAATATTTAAGTATTGAGGTGTGTTTCAAATGAGTTTTTACTAATCCTCACATAAGGTCTTAAAAGTTAAGAACCAATTCACATTTAACAAGCATTTTTTTACTCCAGAGAAAGTACCGCAGCGAACGTAAACAACACATTACATACGTAATTCGTATTTTGAGAGAAATCCTTTGCCACAACTTTTTTGCATTTTGACAGTCAGGCCTAACCGTTATCGTTAAGTTGACCAGACGTGACCCGCTGAGCGAGAGAATCGCATGTTTGCCTGAATTCATTTGATGTCCCTGGGAGATGTGTGTGATTGACATGCATTTTCCAAATGACGGGAAAAGAGGAACCTTTGAAGTTCATGCAGTAATGACCAAAGCCGAATAAAACAGCTGTAGAATGTTAAGCAGGCGGTGGAAATGTGAGGTTAAGCAGACTTAATCAAGGTTGTGACGGAAAGACTTTGAACTCGGTGGGGCTGTAATTTCTAATTGACGCGAGGCTTTAGTGATGGATAGAGAGAAATGTGTTTGAAGAACAAGCCTGCACAGTGAAAACGGATAGTGTCTTTTTCTACCTCTGCCACAAATGGTGGTGAAATCCCCAAAAGAGAGGGAAAGATGGTGTTGTTTTCTCTGTTTTCCAGCCTCCCCTGGTTATTCAGCCGGCTGCTGAAGAGGCCCCGATCCGGCTCAGCTTTTGAATATTGATTTAATTGTCTGTTTTTTGTGACAGACACATAAATCACACACGGTAGTGGTCAATCTCAACCCGTCAGACTTTGTCTGTACATTATTTCCCGTGCTCGACATTAACTTAACACCTCGACTTGTGTGTGTGTGTGTGTGTGTGTGTGTGTGTTTGTGTCTGTGTGTTTGTGTGTGTGTGGGGGGGACTGCTGAAATGGTGTAAATACCTCTAAACACAGGCTATTTTTACAATGCATTACCAGATATTTCCACAACCTAGATTTGTCACTTTGGAGTTGCACTAAAACAAAATGTTGCATATGCTCCTTGGGGAGGGGGAGGGGGGTTCAATGGCTCTTTGTATGCCATTTCAAATGGGCTCTGTTTCATCGGTCATAGTGATGATTTTAGACCCTGTAATGGCGCTGTACCCTATCTAGATTATGACCAGTGACAATACATCAGTGTTCTTTCATTTGGAACCACATTACTGCATCTGTTAGTTTTGGCAGTCGAGTTCAGTGCAGTGTTATTTGAGCAGCAGAGACTTTTGCTGCAGTCATTTGTCGTCATTTTTGTTTTTTTATTTTTCTGTCTTCTCTCACTGAAGTGCAGTTGGTTTTTTTTGTTTTGAGGTATTTCTCATAGGAGCAAGAAATGGTAAACAAGACGAGAATAAAAACATAACAGGAGTTGAAATTATAAAACAGTATTGGGACGGCGACTTAAAGTTTTGCTTCTCTTTTAACATTATAGATTTATTATTTTACATTTAGCTTATGTTGTGTGCCAGTATTGCTTTTGATTACTTGTAACTGAAGTTGGTGCTGAAACTATTAGTCAACTAATTGATTAGCTGTGGAACAGAAAATTAATCTGCAACAGCTTTGCTAACCAATAAATCATTTAAGTCATTTTACAAACAAAAAGGGGCAAACATTGACCAGTTGTAGGTTCTAAGATAGAAGCATTTGCTGCTTTCTTTGTTTAATATTACTGTAAATTAAATATCCTGGGTTTTGAACTGTTTGTCAGACAAAACAAGCAATCTGGGACTGCAACTTGGGCTCTGGAAATGTGGGCATTTTTCAGTATTTCCTGATGTATTACAGAATTATCATTTAATTCAAAAAATAATTTCCCGATTCATCAGTAATAATCGTTAGTTGCAGTGCTAGTGAAAGTATCAGCGACAGTGATAATAGCGCAATATAACCTTATATCCAGAGGAAAGGGGACATTAAAGAGTTTGATAGCAACTGCAATGATCTAAGGGATCACCTAAGTGACCTTTGACACATAAGCAACTTTTTTTATCACTTTTTAAAGAAAACGGTGCATGAGACTGTTTGTGTCAGCATTGTTATCATATTTAACTATATCAACATAATGTACACATTACAGCAAGAAAACTAGTAATTCATTTAATTAGTGGATGTGAGATACAGTACATGTAACATACAAACAAGCCACAATTCTGCATTTGCCTCGATACTGAGGTCCAAGTTTTGATTGCTGTTGGAAAATTAATGGCATTGCAGGAAATCTACTCTCACGTTTATATTGCCAGCTACAATAAATCTTAAATCAAACACTGTCACTCCCAAGTAATGAATCTGTCAACTAGTCATTCAACATGTCAGCATGATAACAGTGTGTTAAATTTTTTCCACTGGAGTTAAAAAAAAAAAACTTCTATGTGCAAAAAAAAAAAAATGGTAATGAAGAGAATAATATTTTTTCTACTACCTATGCTGCACAACGTTTAGTTGAACTCACTGAGACAGCCCAAGAGGAATGGTTGGAGCAAACTATGGGTGACCAATGAACAGAGGAGTGGAGGCGGATACAGGTTCATAAGCAGTTTCTGTATTGGCAAAATTAGTTCAAGTCACAAAGGGAGAGGTGATGACATGTTGTGATGCTGTCGAATGTGTTCCCTCATACCTGAAGATGGTAATTAGGTTTTGTTTTTGTTTTTTTTGTCTGTTCTCTTGATAGAAATGTTAGGCAACTGGCTGTGTTTTTGCCGCTCACACACTGATGCCACTAATTAGGAATTTTAACAATCTAAACATTAATCAGTTGTTTGGGTTACGATTAGAGACTGTGTATGCAGTTAATTTCTTTGATATACATTACTGAGTGTCTCCTATAAACAAACTTCAGTGATGTATTTTAATGATCTGTCTATAGCTTAGCCCAACATATGCTTAATTAAAGCACTCTGCAACATTCGTCCAGAGCTCAACAATGAGCTGCACTCTGATTCAACAGAATTCACAGACAGTAGTTCATTGCCTTGTGAGCTTCAGTGGCTGCTTTCTTTTTTCCTAAACAGATCCCTCTTCACTGGTACTATCACTGTCTCAATGTAAAAGGAGTCTCTTAATTATGACTTGAGGGTGGGTGGGTGGGTGTTGAGGGGAGTTGAGCTTTCCTTCTTCCCGACGGCGTCGTTATCCGTGGTCCCTAATTATCCAGGTAGCTGACGGATCAGTGACAGGGCCCCACCGATTAATGCTGACAAATTCAGCAAGGTGTCAAGTCTGCAAGCTGCCTTGATATAATCAACGCGGTGTTAGCCACTTCTCATGCCCAGCCCCAGTTGTTCCGGTGTAAACTCTACAGCCGAGGTTGCTTTGCAGTGTGACGTGACAAATCGAAATGTGTGACTTGTAAAGCCAACACTGCTGGACACCAGCGGTCCTTTAACAAGGTTATGAACGGTTGTAGTCTCAAGTTTGGAGGATCCTGACGTGAACCAGTACATGAATACAGTATATGCAATGGAAGTAATTTAAGAAAGTGGCTTCCTGTGAATGTGAGAGATTTTCTTAATGCTTTCCCTTTCCCCTCTGATCTGTGTGGTAACAGCTTTTTGCTTTGTTTGACAGAACAGGAACAAAGTTCTAAGACAAGCAGCATTAACACATTTTGTTTTTGTTATTTTGCATTGTATTTCCTCTGCAGAAATTTAGCTCACGGCACCTGTCAACTAAGAAGCCAGCAACGAAAGATGACTATTAGAACCTCATGTTGGTTTTATCGGGACGCTTCTGATAAAGTATTTAATGACATTTGTCAGGAGTTGAAGCTGCGCTGTGAGGGGGGGGAAATTATTTGAAGTGAAAAGTGCAGATGAGAACAGAGCATGTTGGTGTGTTTATGTGTGTGTATGGCTCTGCATCACTGAGCAGGATGAGGCGTTTGTGCATCCCTGTGTGTGTATACATTTGAATGTGAAATATTCTGATCCAGTGATAAGGCAGAGTACGTAAAGTGTCATTAACAGGTGACATTGACTGAAGGTGTCAGTGGATATATTTGCTATCCCACACTCCGCTTCACCCATAGTTTCATTTGCATGTGTTGTCAGAGCCGGTAGGCCTTCAGGCCTTCAGGAAATCAAAGACACGCACACTCGCACAACTACGTTCTCTGTCCTCATCTTCGTGGAGGTTAAGTGACAAATGAAGATCGATGACTGCTCTTATGGAAAAGAGAGGGTCGAATTGAAAATATGCGGGAATTAGACTCGCCAGCAGGGTGACGATGTAAAGGCATTCAGGGCTACAGCCGTGAGGTAAAACTATCCCCGAGCTTAATGAGGTTCAGAGGAAGCAGGAAAACCTGGATTTTCACTCAAGCACAACACAAGGAGCTTTGACAAAGAATAAAGAGAACAAGGTCATTTTTTACAGGAATAAGACTCGCCGGCATCCTCAGTCTTAAATACATCCTGCACGTATTTATTGTCTCTGATTTTCTGTGTGCCTGTTTTCCATTCACAAAGAGATCCTGGCTACAATTCAAAACAGCTGCAAAACAAAAGCCACAATGTACAGCGGGGATGTAAGATAATAGCAGGAATAATAACAAGAATGAAATCATTGACATGGCTGTCCTTAAGGGGTTTTAGGGCACCGGTTGCTAATTACTGTGAAGCATACACACTGAACTGGCAAAGTTTTCCTGCTGATTGAGTAAAACAGCCATTTGGGTGAAAGGAGAAGAGAGCGAAAGCAAAGGCAGGGATTATAAATGAAATTCTGTTGGTGCAATTCAGCCTTGAATCCAACACAAACACTAGGATTTCACAAAGCATATGTGGTTGTGCACATGTATGGTCGGCATTCAGGCTTTAAGGATTTATCATGACCAAGTCTGTATTTACCATGTTAATAAACTGAGAGTTGCAGTTAAGGAGCATGATTTTTAGGCAAGTAAAACTACACTCGAAGCTGCGCATTTGGTATTTTCTCAATATCTCTGTAGGCTGTGGCAAAGACGCAAAGAAGTGTGGGTAATCAGGCAACCAAAGCGGGCCAGCTGCATTTGCTTCTTCACGGAGTCATTGGGCTGAGTTTTTCTATTAATTGCAGCAGTTTAAGATGCAGACAGAGGGAATTGGCTGTGGAGAGAGGAAGAGAAAAATGGCGAGCAGTGATTTAAGGCAAGAACCCGGGAGGTCCAGGGTACACTCAGAGGTCAGTGTGAACTCAGGGGAGCCCATGTCTCAACTCCTTTGACTGTAGTATACACACAATGTTTAGTGTGTTTGTTTTTGCTGTTTTCCCGTAATTTTCCATTTGCTGTACAGCAGTCATGTAAGTTTTTGTCAACCTAAGTATGTTAGTTCAAATGTTCATGTTTCTAGTTATCACTTCCGGTGTGATGTTACATGAGTGTAACTGTGTGTGTTGCGTGTGTCCTTGTATGATTGATGCAGTGTACACCAGACATATGCTGTTAATGTAGAGACCAAGTAAGCCAGTGTTGGCTGCCGTGATCAAATTTGTCCAAAGCCAGAACGAATCTCTCAGATATTGGTTTCTGCATTTAGCTTCAGTGATCTAAGATATTACTGAGCTTTTTTTTTTTTTTCTTTTTTTTAGCACTGCACTTGATGTATTAGAACTTGCAACTGAAGCGGCGCCTGTTGCAGTAATCATGGTGATCAAGCTAGAGATAAGACTGGAGATACATGACCACCATAGCCGGCACATTGAGGTTTAAATTACTCTCAGCACTCTCTTTCTATTGAATCTCTTGCTCTCTCTCATTGCCGATACGTGAGTCAAGTGCTAAGTCAGTTAAGCTCAGACTGAAAAACTGCCTTTGATCCAAAAACTAAAACATTAAAAAACAGTGGCGAAGTGAGCGAGTTGATGCTGGAGGCCCTGCGCTACACGGCCTTGAAGTTTGTTGCCTCTGTTAACCAGCCTTGAACATCTGGGTTGAAGAAGGGCTGGTAAGAGAGGATGTGGGTTGAGGGAGACAGAGGCCAAGAAGACAACAGAGGCAGAGAAAGAGGGGGTGTGAAGAAAAGGTATTAAAACTGACAGATGAACAGGACTTGGGTAGACGTTCTCCTGCAGCAGCTGTGACTGCTGCCACCGCTCTGACAGGTGTCAATTAAGAATTACTGCCAAAGCCCTGTAGTCATTTTTTTCCTGCCCAGCTGTCTGCCTGTGTGCCTTTTTGAGAAATAACACTTTACCCTTGTCACTGCGTTGGCGCTTAGCTACAGTCGCCCCAGAAAATGAGTGCATGGCGGGCACGCTAATCGATAACCAGTGTATTAGCAATTATTTTGCCCATTGATTTATGCTGGGGCAGCGACTCCCACTGCGTTGTTATTAGCCACTGATTATGTGTGCCTGTGCTGTAGTGCAGATGCGCACGCCAACACATACACTTGCTCAGATTTCGCCAGGTAGATATATTTTATCCTTAGAGCCATGTACACATATAGGGACAAAAGGGTCCAAAGGACAAAAAGATAATTAAGAACAGAGCAATGTAACCAATATTTCACTCTCTATATAGGAGAGAAGGTAATCTGTTCCCAAATTATGCTTGGTCAATTCATGGAATCTCCTCTAACTTCCAGAGAGTCGTGTGATTTTTATTCTCAGTCGTATCTCAAAAGAAGATATTCTCTGTAGTAGAGTGACTGTGATCTGTGACTGACTGTGCGTGTTTTTCATGTTCCCTAGTAAAAAATGACATGAACACTTTGGTCTTTTAGGCCAGACTTCCCTTTTGGCCTCCCATATTTCCAACAGCAGCGGAACTCGGCCAATACATCTTGAATTTGAGAAAACCCCTACTTGTCATTGCTATTTTGGCCCTTAACTAAAATGATATATAGTGTGTTTACAGTGCCAGATGGAGCTGAAATGAACGGTTGATTAATTCATTAGTCAAGTGACGGAAAATGAATTGGCAACAATATTGATAATTGGTTAATAATTTGTCAGTTATCCAGCAAAAATATGCCAAACATTTTCTGGCTCCATTTTCTACAGTGTAAAAATTTGTTGCTTTCCTTGTTGTTATATCATTGCACAGTAATATATATATATATATATATATATATATATATATATATATATATATATATATATATATATATATATATAAATATATAAATAATATGTTTTAGATTTGTGTTTTGATCATAAATAATTGCATCAACAAATATAACTGATTTTGGATGTTTATAGATAAAATAAAAAAAAATACCTGATTAATCAATAATGATCATTTGTTTTAGGCCTAATACCAGCTTTACATTCACTTTCCAACTCTTTAGCCTCCGGCTAACAATTTCTATTGATGTCAAAGGGGAATGCTAACATGCTAACAGTAGCTACCATTTTCTGGGAGCAGTGAAACAGTTTTAAGAGCTGGTGATGAGAAATGTGTAATTTCTAGGTGCCAGCTACTGCAGCAATGCTCAGTGTTGTACCACAGCAGAAATTCCATTCAAGTTCAGACCAGGAAAATGAAAACTTTATCAAGCAAAGTTACATAAATTCTTCACACCAAACCATAAAGTACCCCTTAAAAGGCTGGTGGCTTATAAACAGAATTAGTGCATTTTGTTTATGCTTTTTTGTGGTTGCCTGGGTTAAGGTTGGATTTGGACTTAATAGTATATACATGATAACTGTAGACTGTTGTTTTTTTGAACATAATCCCCCTACAAACATCGGGGGGACAATATAATTAAATAAACAAATGCAAACCAAGTAGCGGCTTGTGGTGAAGTTTCTTTTTCCCCTTCACAGAAAGAGCCCTGGCTGTACTGTATTTAGGGCATGTGGTGCTAAATCTGGCAAAAGCCAGCACTGTATATCATGACAGTACTCGTTTTTAGTACATAGCGACTAAGAAATGCTGGCCTCAGCGTATCCAAACAGCAGCCAGTGCAAGTGGACGAAAGTGAGGGGACGGAAATTTGTATCCCCCAAGGAGTATTTATTTAACTCTGATACTGTGGGTTGAGCAGCAATGAATATCATTTTTTTGGACACTAGTTTACTGCAGATAAGCCATCTGGGAATGGATACAGTTAACAGATGACACTTTGTCCTTGAGAGCGGACGCTGGGGAAGGTCACGCTGCAGCCTGGTGTAGTGCCACTGCCATCTCTCTTTCCTCCCCTCACCTCTTCATCTTTATCTCAGCCTACTCCCTTTCTCTCTCATTTTCTTTGCTTCTTTTTTTCAGATTGTGCTCTCTCTCTCTCTCCCTCCCTCTCTCTCTCTCTCTACCTCTCTCTCTCTCTCTCACCCCCCTGTAAGCCTTTTCTCATCTTCCTATCAGTCATCAATCTTTATCGTACTGACTCAATTCTCCTCTACCCCGCTCATATTTTCTTTCATCTTCCTCCCTGTCTCTAGCCCTCATCTATCGCTCTCTCTCACCGGATGCTCAAGAGTCAGTGAACTGGTTACAAGAACATGAACTCGACGTCTGAAAAGGAGCGCTTAATACTCTCCTCTTTCAGGCCCACTGGCCTTATTCTCATATATCAAGAACCTCTTTTTTTCTAAATTGTCTGATTTCAGCGACATCCTGCAGTCATACTGACTTGTAAAAATCCAAAAGGTCACAGGGCAGTAAAGTCTTGTGTCATCGTCTTTGAAGTCTGAACACATGACTGTCACATATTTTCCCAGAGCCATCCCCATTAAGCAGATAGTTATCCATAAAGCATGTTGCACAGGACGAGTATCAAAGCATATTTTGTTGATGTGGCGCTATTCATTTTTGTTTGACGCTTTCATTAAGAAGAAACCCATAAACCACAATTTGCTCGGGGTAATACACAGTCATCACTTAACAGTCCTCGGCTTCAGTGTGTGACTTGACGGGCAGTTGAAAGGGGATATAATGTCTTGTGATCCCAGTCAAATTCAACAACACCACATGCTACCCCCCCAGAAATTCTTCCCAAATCTTTCCTGAGCCGGCGTGTTGCCTCAGACAGTGACAGTCACAGGGGGTATAAGCTCGGCTCTGGTCCTCTTAGTCGTCTGTCTCGGAGGGAACAGCAGGAGGCCTCTTGTACACCCAAACGTCTCCTGTCAGCGTGTCTCCCTCTCTCTCTCATCACTCAGTCCCTCGCACACCAAACCAGCTGCCTGTCTGTCTAACTCGCTGGCTCGACATCCACCTGAGCATCTGTTTCTGATTACCTGTCTGTGTTTGTGTCTCTGTTTGTCTGTTGACCCAGCTGTTGGCCTATTTACTTGTCTATCTCTGGTCCATCTGCCTCTGGTCTCTCTCATCACCATCAACATTTTGATTTTGCATGAGATCAGCATGAACGTTGAACTTTGAAGTACATGCAACGAAATGAGTGGCGTGATGTCTGGTGTAGATTGTTGTGGAGTGTAACTATGTACATTTACTTACTGTAGTACTGTACTTAAGTGCATTTTAGAGGCACTTAGCTATAGTATTTCTACTTTACACTGTTACTTCCATACATTTTAGAGGAAGGTATTGTAATTTTCACTCCACTCTATATATCTGACAGCTGGAGCTAAAGGATAGCATGAGTTTGCCAGGCAACCAGCAGAGTCTCCAGGAACTTAATGTGTCTGGTGCGAAAATGGACATAACATAAACCCTGTAAAACCACAAAATTCCATTTTTACATATATATCATACAAGATGTAGTGTTCTTCTCAGTGAGCTCTAGAGGCTCTTTAGAGGATTTTGTTACCTTTTTACATAGGGTATGCCACTGAGTATTTTATAATGGGTATTTTTAGTTTGATACTTAAAGTACATAAGGATTGACTTTGACTGAAGTGACGTTCTGAAGACTAGATTTTGACTTAATGGAATATTTTAAAATTGTCATATTACTACCTTTACCTGTTCCACAACTGGTTCTAGCCCACAGCTATCAGTGCATTTTTTGTGGGTTTGTGTTTTGTCCATTCAAAAACATGAAGTTTCTTCTACCTCCTAAAAATTGTGATTCATTAAAGGCTTCTGAATCCTTTCTACCTCGACCTTGCTTTCTAATTTGGGCACTGCTTGTTGCTTAACCTTTTGTGAAGGTCTGTGTAATATATCTGTCATTTTGCTGAATACATTTGGTATATTTGCAATTTGTCTGGCCAAACATTTAAAGTCCAAGAATGGCCACATTCCAAGTTTTGATGTGTGTCTGTTTGAGTCTCTCTTTCTTTTTTTTATATACTTTCTTTTACATAACTAATCTGTTTTTCCCCTCTATCTTCCTCAGTTTGTCATTTCATTAATTTCATGCCATGCATCATAGCTGGAGTCTTGTTGATAAACTTCTCTGATTTAACAATAACCGCTGTCAGATTTTAGAAAACAGACGATGAGCCTAGAGAAAGTTATGCCATAAACATTGATCTGGATGCCCAAAGTGATGACTCGACAGTTTTTACATCAAACTGGAAAGCAACCATTGGCTTAAGTTATATGTTAATTACCAAAAATATACTATACTCACTGATTAAAGAAAAGTCTCAAAGTTTGAGAAATGAGAATTTTGGATTCAGGGTGGTATGATTTGATTTAGGGCTGCAACTATAGATGATTTTCATCATTGATTCATCTGACTATTGTTTTCTTGATAACTCAATAGCTCATTTGTTCCATAAAATGTCAAAAAGTAATTAAAATGCTCCCCATATGTTTCTAAAGCCTTATCTAATGTAATCACATTACCTACAGTATATAAAGTTGTCATACCAACAACCCAAAACCCAAATATATTCATTTTGCTAGCTTAAAGCAAATCCCCACAAGGGAAAAGAAGGAACAAAAGAAGGTTTTGTATTTCCACTTGAAAAAAAAAAATCACATTTGAGAGGCGATATATATCATAACCCATTTTTTATTTCTATCATTTTTCTCACTGCAGGAACACATTAAAAACAGCATTTATATAATTTATATATGCAATCTGAAAAAGAGGTCGGATGATTTTACTCCCAGTATCGTGGTCTGTTGAGGTTTAGGATAGCATGTGGGAGAGAGTCAATAAAGTAGCCATCATTTATAATTTTCAGCAAGCGAAAAAAAAAAATGTGTGCTGGTTTGTAGTTGCTTGAGGCTTCTCCGGTATCAATAACAACATCTTGCTTTTTTTTTTTTTATAACTCCATCTTAGTCAGAAAAACACAGCTGTTGTTTATTCTGTTCTGGACTGTTTTAATACAAAAAAAAAAAACCCAACTTGTGGATATGAACTTATCAGTATGAGAACCTTGAGTCTCAGCGTATGAGATAGGGATACACTGTGTGAGACTCTCACGCAGGATGTGTATTGCAAGCTTGAAGTAGTTTGGATTAACTGTAAATTTACATTAACCCCAACGGTAACAGTAATTGTAATCATTAATTTATCTAGACATCTTCAGCAGAATCAGAGAATGTCATTTGTCAGTAGAATTAATGTTTTTGGGGGTTTTTTGTTTTGTTTTTTTTTTAGTATATTGCACACATCAAGATTGGTTAACAAAATTAACTTGGTCAAACTGAACAAGATCGAGGCGCAAAAATGGCTCTTGCTGATTAACATCATATTTATCAAGTTCAGTCAACAGCCCTGCTAGCTTTTTTTTTTCTTGTAACTGCTAAGAAGGCAGCCAGACTTGCTTGAGGTTCTTGAAGACATTTCCCCTCTCATCCAAAAGACTTCTTCAGAACATAAGAAGCCTCTTCAGAACTGAAAAAAAGTCTTTTGTATGAGAGGTGAAACGTCTTCAGGAAGCTCAAGCTCGTAGAAATCCCATCATTTGGATGACTGAAATCTTCAAAATGTACCCTGTTGCCTTATTAGACTCTCCCCTCCTCTCAGTACATGTATACATTGGCTAGACAGGGCCGAGTTACTGTCAACTGGAGAATCCCCCGTATTTCAGTGAAGGAGTTTTGTGCTTCGATACTGAACCTTTCAAGAGAGAGTGATTACAAAAATGAATGTGTTAGGTGCATTGTGTCCTGAGCAACAAAGGGAGTTAGTGTTTCTGAGCTGTTTATCAAGGCATTTGGTGGCAACTACACTACCAGTCAAAAGGTTTCGAACACCGCAGTTCTTCCATTTGTCATTTAAATTTACATAATTCAATGTCTAATTGTTTCTAGAATTAAATCATAGAACAAATAAACATTTGGAGATTTTAAAAACAAGGAATCATGGAATCTTTTCATTGAATTAAATTTAATCGGAATAATTGACTCATACATCAGCCAAACACATTTCGACAATGGTAATCAAATATTGTTCAGAAAGTTCATCCCAATGCTGCTTCTCACAAATGTTTTGCGCTGGTAGTTTCTCAGGTTTCACCTTCTGTCCAGTTCATCCCGAACCAGCTCAATGGGGTTTGAGTCTGGAGACTGAGCTGCTCTGTCGTCATATGAAGCCAATGTCTTGATGTTTTTCCTCTGATGTGTTTGGTCAGTATCCTGATGCAGATGAACCCTTGACCAACTCGTTTCACCTCCTTTGTTGTTTTTTTTTTTTTTCTGACCATTCTGACTGCACTATACAGTCCTACTTGTTCCATCACTGCCTTTCTACAGACACAGGGTCTGTAAGTCATCAACAAAAAGTTTGGGCACCTGTAGGAACTGTTTGTATTAACTTTCAAGGCTTCATTTACTTCCTTTGCAAGAGAAGAGGTTTAAGTTGCCTAAATTCACGATGACTTAAAAAGGCCTGTTTTCTATTAAGTTTTCACAATTTTTCAGTTTCTGGTGACCAAACCTTTTTTTTTCCTCGGGCAGTTTACCAGTTTCCTTTGCGCCATTTTACTGGACTTGAACTGCTGAAATTACAACAGAAACTGAAAAAGGGGGGGTTGTTTTAAAACTTTTGACCAGAGGTGTAAGTGTAAAAGCGGCATTGTTATATACCTCGAGGTAGAGTTGCATCCAAGTCTATTCTATAAAGGGAGCCACTGTTAAAGCATCACCGTCTGTTGAAAGCAACAGATACGGCGTATCTAACGCTAAAATACATGGTGTGACACTCTGCCGTGACGTTCGATTATGTTTAGAAAATCCAAATGCTTGCTAACTTGCTTAGGAGCTCTCTTCTCGGGGACAGAAAATTAACCACACTGCGTTTTTCACGACATATCCTGACAACTGTTTTAAAAACTACTGTCGGACATTTCTAGCCTTGCAGTGCCAGACAGTGGAGCTGCTGTGGAGAGAGTGCGCTGATGGCACGATCCTGAACGGGTGAGAACGTGCACCCCTCCTCTCAATTTTTAGGATCTATTATGTATGGAGGAGCCGAGTGTCTACATGACCGAGGCCAGAGAGCTAGACAGGACTGAGTTAAGGCACTAGTGTGTGTGTGTGTGTGTGTGTGTGGGAGGGAGGGAGGAAGGGAGGGAGGGAGAGAGGAGGTGCAGAAAAGAAGCAATGGAAGGAGGGGCATAACGGGTTGGGAAAAAAAAAAAGGAGAAAAAGAAGAGTGACAGCGGACAAAAAGAACCAGGGAGGAAAGGGAGGAGGGTGAAGGAGGGAGGCATGAGGGAGTGGAAAAAGAGGAGGCAGAGCAACAGAGGAGTGAAAGAGAAATGACTTGAGGGGTTGAGGGATGGAGAGAGGTGGATAAAGCAAGAGAAAAGTATCAAGGCAGTGGAGAAGAAAAAGGAAAGCGAGAGAGGCAGCGAAAGCAGTTGGCTAGTGGAGGGGAGAGAGGGAGGGAGAGGGGAGGATGTCACCCATGGCTGCCACTCATCACTCACAACTTAATGGCGCTGTGTTTTTTTTTTTTTCCTTTCTTTTCCTTTCCCCCCCCCTTCTCCCGCTTCTTTTCTGTGGGAGAGAGAGAGGGGGGGAGGGAGTCCGGCCCCCCCGCCCAATCAAACGGGGTCATTCAGAGTTCACAACCTCCAGGTGGGACCGTCCTCCGCCGAGGAAATGTGTGCGAGCGCGTGAGTGGTGGAGCGGTGAAGACAGTCTGCTGCGGAAGATAGTCCTTAAAAAAAAAAAAAGCAATAACAACAACAATCTGGGGAGGTTTGGGGTTGACATGGAAATCAAGATTAAGGTTAATCCAGTTTTTGGGTAAAGGTTAAAATCATTGTGTTTGTATACAAAAACCAGAATGGGTGTGTGTGTGGGATGGGGGGGGTCATTCCGTTATGAAAGCTAACACAGTTCTGACAGTTCTGTAAACACGGTTAAGGTTTTGTTTGCCTGCCTGTCAACCTTTCATTTCGGTCAAGGTGCAAATGTCTGGTCCAAAGTTTGTGCTCACGTGTTTACGTATGTGTATATTTGTAGCACGTGTGTTTATGTGCGTGTATGCGTGTGTTTGTTTGCAAGAAAACCACTCTCTTGAAAACCAACTGTCTGTTGCCTCCTTCTGGGATTGGCTTGATTCCTGTTCCAGTGCAGGAGTTATGATTCAGTTTGTGATTGTGTGTGTTTGTACATGTGGGAGAGTGTTGCGTGTGGGTGTGTGCGTGTGTGTGTGTGTGTGTGTGTGTGTGCGTGCACGCCCAGCTCCATTTGTCCTCTCACTCATTCCCGTTTCTGGGAAGCATCAGCCGTTTAAAACTCAAACGGCAGGATTTTTTCCCTCGCTCTCCTCCTCGCACCAAATTTGGGGAACAGCTGGGGCGGCCATGACGATGATTTGTCTCCCTCTGCCCGTCTGCCTGACAGGTTTAGAACATGCACACGCATATACACACACGCACAAACACACAGACATACTACACAGACACTCACTAACAAGCACATACACACACAATTAAACATGCACTCGGTCTCACAGACAGACAGGCACAAACACACATGTACACAGTCACACAGGCACAAACTACAGACACATACCCCTTATAACAGGCCGTGTTCTCAGGGCGCTGCCAAAACACTCTGATTTCCTTTAGCCGGGGCGGCCATACATCAGCTCGGGGCCTCCCAGCCCGGATGGCAGGGGCTGACAGAATGACATGTGTCATTTATCAAACGTGGGGCGCCAGGCCTCAGGAAAAGAACAGACCGCCGCGTGACAAAGCCCCCGAGAGCTCGCCTCCTCTCGCGGCGAGGGGAGCGTGTCACGGGATAGACACTGACAAATCTGCAGAGATGGAACACACATGGATAGACTCTCTGACACCGGCGCACAAGCAGAAGTAACCCTAGGATCGCGCATTACGTTCGAGCTGCGCTGCGGCTTTAAAATTAGTTCGTTGTGGGTTCTTTTTAAAGAGAGTAAAACATGAGGCATAAAAAAAAATTATATATATAAATATATATATTTTCTCCGATTTCAACATGCTGGCAGGGGATCTGCAAAAACATACCCACACATACACCCACATATATGCTTCCCTTGCAGCCAGAGAAGCTCCAGCCAGAGCTTCTCCCGTTGCCAGCAGCAGGGCTGTCTGTGTGCCCGTCCTTCTTAATGAACGGTCACTGGCTGCCGAGAGGAACGCTCTCTTAGCTGGCTACGCCGCCCCGTCCCTTTCATATTCACACCACCACATGCAGACAATATCCCTCTCTTCTTCTTCATTCCGTCTCCCTCTTCGTCATTCCTTCCCTTTTCCTCTTCCCTCTTCTCTGTCGTGATCACCCTCCGCCCCTGTTTACTCTTTCCTTGGCCCCTTTCATTTGTCTTCATAAGCTTAATTTATTTTCTCTGCCAGATGCGAGCTGACAGCCATCCTTCTCTCTCCCACACACAACGACGCAGCACACACCTGACCTCCTGACACCCGGATAACTAAACTAAGGTGTGCGCGCAGACGTACATAGCTCTTTTCTCACTTTTTATCCGTTTTGCTCCGTCTCTATTGCACACGTGCACGGCCCGTATTACCTCACAAACTGTTCTGAGGTCAGCTTTACAGGCGCATACCCTCTGTTTTACCCCTGTCCTCCGCCCATTCCAACCTCCAAAACCCTCCCATTTAACATTACAGAAGATGGATGTGTCTTCATAGCAGAGATTGATTGCGGATATAGTGTTATGGTGCCATTTATGTGCGTGTGTGTGTGTGTGTGTGTGTGTGAGTGTGTGTTGGTGTTAGATGGAGGGCACTTTGGGAGGCAGTGTTGGGAGCTGAAATGTGAGGGAGGCAGGCTTTTCTCTGGTTTCCAGAACCTTCCAGCCGTTCGTTGTCTATCCGCAGTCTGATATTGTGCTCTGTTGAAGGATTGCTTCCTCTCTTCCTGCCTTTCTCTCTCTGACCGTGAAGCTGTTCATAGCCATTGTAAGCTCTCTCTCTCTCTCTCCCTCTCTCTCTCTCTCCCTCTCCCCCTCTCTCTCTCACACTCACACAGGCATGCATAGTCGCACACAGACACAATTAGGGTGAGATGGCTACTGATACAAGCCCACTTTGAGAGCTCAGTACATAATTTACTGACTTTCTCCAGAGACGCTTTCTCCCTCCTCCCTCCTATCATTTCTTCTTTTGTCACTTTATTGCCATGGTCTTCAGGAAGGGGGGCTGGGACTCCACCGAAGCACACACAAGTACTCCAAACTGCTGCGTGGTTCAGCGTATGCTTCGGTTATATTTTGTGTTTTGGCCCTATGCTCTTCATCATGCTTTAAGCCCTAAACTTTGTTTAATGGAGCGCCAGGCTTCAGCACTAACTTGTCACTTGAGTGGGCAGAATGAAAAAGAAAATGTGGCGATGCATAAAGGATAACAGCTTCGATGGTGCACAACTGCTTGAATTTCCCTGGTGTCACATGCAGTTAGAAGCACTAAAATGTTTGGGGACGTTTGGTTGTCCTGAGTAACCTCCTGCCCTGAGGGTTTGTGGTTCTAATTAATTTCCCTGAAGCGACTTCATGGTTTTTAAACTTATGATTTCTTTGGTTGTCTTTGTGCATTTTTGGAAAGTGATGCAAGTCAGGTTTATGAGGTCCTGTTTTAACAGTGGTCTCTGCCTTCTTGTGTGCAGCCTTGTGTTGCATATCTTGTGTTTGGGTTGTTTTTAAATGCCTGACTGAGAAGTTGAGCTCAAGAACTGTTTTGATCAAGGAAAACAAAATGTCATGTGTTTGTGGCTCCCCAGTGTCATCAGTTTCTTGGTTTTATGGCCCGGTCACACCAGCATTTTAAAACAGCAATATTTAGCAGCAAAATCAATTGAATCAAATGAAATTACTGTCATCAGTAGATTTGCTTGCATCAAGTTCAAATTTGATTAACGCTTACATGCAAATTTGTGCTGTTGATGAATACTAAGTCTTTTTGACAGTGCTGACCTTTGACAGAGTGGAGAGCCAGAGACTCTTAACTGGAGGAAGCAATCATAGTCTGTTAGCTGCATCGAACAATTTTGCACAGTTGGTAAGCTCCCTAGTTCAGATAGTATTTTTACTCTCCTCAAAAAAAAAAAAAAAAACCCCTACAATGAAATGAAATAATGTAAAATCCCGAGAACAAAATGCCAGGACGAGAGCTTAAAAATAAAAGCCCACTGGGGAGGAAAAGAACACAAAAAGAGCTCTGAGGATTATTTTTTAAATGACCAGCGTTAGCGTATTCTCTGCTGGCTAGCTTGTCCGGGATTCGCTCGCTCACGACAGCGACCAGCCTGTAGAACTAAAGGATCGATTCATGGAGGAGTGTGTGCGCCTGCATGTGTATGTGTTGTGTTTTGTTTTTGTGTTTTTACCCTCCTCGTCTTCCCTGCGTTTTGTTCCCCAGCCGTGTACAGAGTGGATGGCCTCTGTGAATTGAAGGGAGGGCTGACAGCACAGAGAAGGCTGATTGATGGCTTATTGTGCAACCGGACTCGACTAGACCGAACTGGTTAGGTTGTGACCCTGCGTTGGCCCTGTGCCCTCTAATTTTCTTCTTTTTTCATTCTCGCCTTTTTCTCTCTCCCTCCGCCTGTATCTTACCGCCTGCTTCTGTCACTCTAGCACACATTCAGACATGCACAGTGTATAAATGTACCTGTACGTGCAGACAATACACACACTTCCTTTCCGCGATTCTTCTCCTCCAGCCCCCCCCACACCCACCCACCCACCCACCCTCGTCTTCTTTGCTGCACTAAACTCATCATTGTTGCCATCATTCATTCTCGGCTGTTTCCTTTCTTCCTTCCTCTGCCCACTTTGTTTTCTTTGTCGCTGCTCCTTCACGACAGGTTTTGTCCCATGAATCATTTCATCAGGTTTCACTTCACAGGCACTATTCATTCAGGTCGGAAACACCGGCCACTTTCGGGAAACGCGACAAAAAAAATGATTCTCGTGCACAAGTCCAATGCCACGTTTGATTTTGCTTCACTTCTTCGGTGACTAACCAATTCTTGTGCACGGAGGAATCTACCAACAACCTCTCTGAAAAATCCATGTGAGACAAAGTTGGCCTAAACACCAGGCACACTAGTTTAAACTGTGGTTCAGCCTTTTTTTTTTTCATGCAATGATTCTCTCCTTCTATTCTCGACACAACCATAGTGATTTATGGTAATTATCCATCTTTGGGGTCATCCATCAACTGGTTGTTGCTAGGCGATGGGAGCAGCTGTTGTTTAGTCGGGTGGGGGGGTGGCTCCACTGTCAGGGGCAATGCAGGTGAATTCAAAAGAGGGCATCTATGAAGAAATAACGAAACCATGTTATTTTGTCAGTTTTGTGATGAGTTCTTTTTAGATTTAAACAGACCACCTTCCTGTCAAGTCACAGCCACCCTTAAACAAAGTCTTCATGTTAAATAGTTAAAGATGTACAAAGTCTCCGAATGTGTAAATTAATAATATGAGTAAAAGAAAAAATATTTAAATCTGAATTTTAATAGGGATAACTTTAAACTCTAATGTAAACAAGGCAGCCTGTCCATGACAAAAAATGTTTATAGATGGTACGGAAACTGAAAACATTTGCTGTGAAAGAATCTGTTTAACAAATGACATCTGTCTGATAAAGCCTACATCAAATGAGTGCTTGGCATTGGTTGAGTAAATCTCACTCACATCATCTTTAATTAGCATTAGTAATGCTTTATCTGTACTTTGCCTGAAAACAAACCAGATGGTTTGAAATGTCTGTGCAGCACCAGAGCAACATTCGATTGTCAGGCGTGGGGGGTTTGGCAGAAAAGTCGAGCAGAAAGGGCTGGAATCTGCAGTGCAGATGATCTAATGGCTGTTGTTTCATCTCAGAACAAGCAGGCAGTGACAGTTCAGGAAAAAGGTGATTTATAGACCACACTCATTGTCATGGCGCGTCAAAACTGGCTCACAGGAGATCTGAACAAACAGGGACAGAAATGAGCGAAAGAAATTGAAGGAAAGAAAAACAAGGGTAGAAGAATAACTGGAAATTTTTGCTCTAGAAATAGCTGCACTTCTTTCGATTTCTTTCGTTCAGTACAGATCTGTTCTGTGTGTAACCATTGTTGGGTGTGTTTTTGTCTCAGTTTTTGTCCTTCTTTCTTTCTTTCATTCATATATATACACTTCTAGTGGTCTAATGTTAAGTATAAATAAAATAATGAATAATAAAATAAAATGCTCTGTCTCTATGACCCTTTTAAAAAGGCTATTAGCATAATATTCATTTGAGTAAATGCAAATTGCTTGGAACGTATGTGAAAGCCCTTAGGACAGTCAAGTTTTGGGGGGAAAAAAAAAAGTAATTCATTTTTCATTTCATATAAATTAGTAGACTGCTGCTTGAAAAGAAACACTGAAGGATCTTGTACCCTTTATAACAGAATCAAGAAAGTAAAAAAAAATAATAATCAAATTTAAAATTACACCTATTTGCACACATAGTTGGCAGCATGATGAGCAGTGTGCACTGGTTGTTTTGTTTTCCCCGAACCGGAAGAGTCGTTTTAGCTGAGAAGGTGGATTTGTACGACACACAAGCCATCAGAGGCCCTGGAGCTATTGTGCCATATGGCGGACTATTCCATGTGGGTCGGGGAGGGTGGGACCAGGGTCACTGTTAGGTAGGCTTTTTACGTGTCTGGTCAAGCAAGCTGTGGGGTGAAATTATGGGTAATACATGGTATCCAACACTTATCTATGAAGCTTGGATGTGGGGACAAACCACGGACTTGTATTTAACCCTGAAGAGGTTCTCTGCTCTATTGGAACAACAAAATGAAACCGTTTTAGAGGAGGCAAAGCCTGTGGGGGGAGATTGAGTGTCGTAAAAGATGGAAAGATTTTACCAGTGATGCAGAATTTTATGAAAAGCTCTGTTAGTCCTTAGACCGAGAGGAGACCGTTGGTCTGTGCCAGCTTTTCTCAGTGTGTGTCGTCCACACGGCAGTCCAAAGAGAGTGTCAGGTCCTATGAAACCACAGCTACAACTATCCCAGAGTGGGGAAAAAAAAAGGAGCAAGAATGAAGAGGACGGGGGAGAGCAGGGAGAAACAGAGATTGCCTGACATACTAAGCATTACCATAATTGGCTTTTCTACATGATAGGACAGAGGAAATAATAATGTCATTTTATTTACAGCCTTCTCTCTGCCGAAACACACACACACTCATGCATGCCGCACAGGTCAATGACACACACTGATCAGGCCTGTCCAAAGCCATCAGAGGTGAGTGGCAGGGAATGGAGGGGCCAGTGACAAAGCGAAACGGGAGAGAGAAATAAGACTGCCACGCCAGAGCTCTCATTTTGAAGGGCCACTAAACGGTGCGAGGGAACCTTGCCGGCCGCCCCGCTCCGAATGCAGCGCTCGGCCACGCAGGGTAAATCAGCAGGGTGAAAGCTGGCGGAATTGGACATTAGCACTGCAAATGAGAGCTGGGATTGCCCTCTTCTCAGGCACAACATGAATAAGTGAAGATGGTTGAGAGGGAAGATGGTTGAGAGGGGAAAGTATGTGTTTTGTGTGTGTGTGTGTGTGTGTGTGTGTGCTGGAGTGTATGAAAGAGGGTGGGGGGGGGGGTTGTGTTGATTGTGCCAGTGCCATGTCATGCTCACGTTATGTTGAGTTATCTCTTCCAACTGGTCAGGTGAGCTGACACCAACCAAGCCTCCCCTCGATTTGTCAACATAGTAAAGACATACTGGAATATTTTTTTTCTTGTGGGCAGTCAGGTTCTACTTAATGTAAGATTGGATTTGAAATAAATTTACCAGGCGAAGCTAACGAAGGGTAGTGCCAGTAAAAGAGCTGAAGGTTTGGTTCACGTACTGAAGCACCACTGAGGTTCGATATGCAGGCTCAGTCCAGGCATGTGTGCGTGTTTGAGCTATCAGTGCATGTTTGTTAGTTACATTTGGTGACTCAAATGTATGAAAGCAAGGTGTTGTGTGACTGTTTGGACCTCACACAGCTTCCTGCCTTGGGGGCGGGATGTAGTTTGTGCGTGCGTGCGTGTATTTGTGTGCGTGTGTGTGTGTGTGTGTGTGTGTGTGTGTGTGTCAGTGAGAGAAACTGGGGGATGTCCTACTGTGGTGTCACCTGTCTACAGCAGGAAATCCTGGACTCTGAGCACAACAATACTGACAGGCTCCTCTCCAGACGCAGATGGCTTTGCTTTACCCCCACCAGACATCCCTACTTGCACCTGACACACTACGACACTTGACACACACACAGATACACACTGATTAGCCACGCCTACAAATACTTACAAACTTGCGCATAGGGGCAGAAATTTAACAGCCCTTTTTCCTGGTATCTCATACTTAGTTTGTTGCATCCTGGCTAACTTGATTCCCTGTCATGTTTCTTTCTGTCAGATAAGAACGTGCACACACACACACACACACACACACACACACACACACACACACACACACACCTCTTGTTCTTGGCCTAAACACATCTTTTCTCCTCTCTTTTCAAAACTTCCCCTCTTTTCCCTATCCTCCCTGACAGCACAAAGTGGGCTTACGTTTTTGACTGACAACCACAACAGACACCTACCCCCCCCCACCTCCACCCCCGTTTTAATCCCCTCCCTATCCCTCTCTCCCTCCCTCTCCTCTCCCTCTTTTGTTCTGAGTGACGCTCGAAAGCCGCCATGTCAGCATCTTTTCCATCTCTGATTGCCTTATTAGCCGGCGGTGGCACCCGCAGCTTTTCTGACACAGATGGTGAAGGGGGAGGCTTGGGGGGGGGGGGCTGACTTGTGTTTGTTGTTGTTACTTTCCCCTCCCACCTCCTCTCCAGCTTGTTTGCGTGGACACTGACACCTCGAGCTGACACTGACACACTTCTGACACTGATGCCTGTCAAGGCAACATAGAGAAGATGGCAGGGAAATACTCGAATTTGGTGTTGGTGTGCTTTTTGTGTGTGTTTGCACTGCTGTCAGGTCTCTCTCACACAGCTGCTTTGTCTTTAACTACTCTCACCAAATTGACTTTGAATAGGCTCAGTTTTGCATTTACTTCAACACAGTGGGCTGCATCTTGATTGGGAGGATGAGACAGGTTGAAACGGAGCTTCACAGCTGCTTTGGCAAAAGGTTAAAATCTCATAATGTAGTGACCAACTCTAGTGAATGATTTCAGTGTAGCTTGTGTATAATTTAAAAGCTTACACTTGAAGAGCAAAACTAGCACAGGGATACTAAAATGAATTAACAAAGGGAAGGTTGTACTTTGAACATGTACGTTTGCTATCACACACACACACACACATTCACACACATGCAAGGCAGATTTGCAGCTGTTGGACCTCCAGCTTTTCCAAGGCAGCAGTAACCGGCACCTCACAAACATCAGGTATTATGTCCATTCCTATTATGGGATAGAGAGCTACATGCTGTTTGAAGCTGACAGCACATCTGCCTCCTCACTGGAGACTGATTCTGGCACCTCAGACAAGCATCTTACAAAGGCTGGTTTGCGGGAGCTGCCTTAGCATATTTAACCCACTATTTTTCCCCTTTTTCTGTTCCTCAATGATATTTCCCTCTCAATCTGTTTGTAAGATCCTATGTAAAATATTTCAGCGCTCGAGCACATTGTAATTTCTTCCATTTATAATCTTTGACATCTAGAATTTAGAATTAAAAATTGATTCAGATTTTGACCACAAATGATTTGTGAGTTGCATAGAGAAAGAAGGCAGCCATTTTCCATTGATGCTATAAACCCCTCTCTCTTCTTTTAAAATGGCACACTTGACGCTGGGAGTACTCAGGGAGCACAGGCAGTAACAACACAGCTTGTCATGTCCACTGGCCGTTTCCTAGCATCACGCTGTGAGGACTTCAACAGCCGATGCCAAGTTGACTCCAGCCAACCATGGCTTGGCAAGGCTGACGAAGCTGGCATTTTCCTCCACTATCTCTTACTTGTGAATCCATAGTATGTGTGGCATCTTGGAAGAATAAAACAAATCAAAGTCAGGAACAGATCTATAGACTCACTTCAGCAGCAAAATAAAGCATGAAATACTGAAACACTGTAGACTATATGGCTATAGGTTGTTCTAGCATTTCAATCGGCTGACAAGGAAGAAGGTCTTATATTTGAATAACAGGAATGCTTCTATATATGCGGTAATATCGTCTCATTAATTCAGTGTTACTGCTTAGTGTATGTTTAGGGGGAAACATCAAAGTTAGATTAACAGATTGATCAATGAGGTATATTTCCCTTTTTCTGTTTTTTTTTTTTTTTTTATTGAGAAGAGGCAAAAATGTTGCCTATTGCAAGGTAATATATCTTAATATAAGATTAATAAGTATCATCAACTCTGGAGCTTTGTTCCCTGCATAATTCTAAATTTTACCTGTTTTTAGTTTTTAAACAAAGCAAAAACATTTGTGTGGCTCATCTCTGCTGTCTACCCTTGCTGGGCTGTAGTGTTCAATAGCTTCATTAGGCAGTGCAGTGAAGAGGACTATCTGTCATTGTCAAGATATGGATGTTTGCCACTTTATTATTGCAAACCTATGTCCTCTGCTGGAACTATTGACAAAAATCTCTTTAGGATTATTGCACACAACACCTTCATATAGTAAGGGTGGCAGATGCATAATTTCTGTCATTCTGATGTATCAAAAATATATGTAAAATATCAAATATCAAATTTTTCTTCTTTT
Organism: Istiophorus platypterus; assembly: GCA_016859345.1. Classification (NCBI taxonomy): domain Eukaryota; kingdom Metazoa; phylum Chordata; class Actinopteri; order Istiophoriformes; family Istiophoridae; genus Istiophorus; species Istiophorus platypterus. The sequence continues at coordinate 13,137,279 of CM029127.1, read as the reverse complement.
TTGTTTTCCAGCTTATGGACCTGAGGATGAATTTAAAGTCGACAAGACTGATGAAGAGGAACATCTGCAGGATGATGGCCTCTCTCTGGACGGACAAGATGCAGACTATCTGTTCAATGAGGATGAGGACAAAAGAGATCCCTATAGCTGCCAGAACTCTCCACTCAGCAATGGCACTAACCCAGATGCTGGGTATGCTTCTCCACTCAGCACCACCAGTGATCAACTGGTGGACCTTAAGACAACATCCTCATTTAGTGATGGGCAGGAGAAGGTAGAGGAGAAGCTAGGGGAGAGCATGGAGTCCATCAATGGCCTCTCACTACAGGACAGTCTGGCAAAAATGAAAGCCGTCTATGCAAACCTGATCTCGGATGCCTCCTGGTCCAGCATTGCTCTGGACATGCTTAAAAGTAAACAAGGGAACAACTTTGCAGCTAGCAACAGCAATGGGAGTAATCATAAAGGGAGTAATGGGTTCCTGAACAGTCACAGCCCAGGCAACAGCCATGTGAAGAGCAGATGTAGCAGTAGCAACTCCTCAGCCACTACTAATATTACCACCAGCAGTACCGCCACAAAAACAGTGTCAAGCAGCAGCAACAGTGGCACTAGTGTAAGCTCTGGCAGCACAGGAGGATTAGCCTATGACTGGCACCAGGCAGCATTGGCCAAAACCCTACAGCATACTCCATACCAACTCCTTCCTGAGCCTAGTCTTTTCAGCACCGTGCAACTTTACAGACAAAACAATAAGCTCTATGGCCCGGTGTTTACTGGTGCTAGCAAGTTCAGGTGCAAGGACTGTAGTGCAGCCTATGACACTTTGGTTGGCCTGACAGTACATATGAATGAGACAGGCCACTACCGTGATGACAATAAGGATACTGAGGATGATCGAAGCAAGAAGTGGTCCAAGCCACGCAAGCGTTCCCTGCTGGAGATGGAAGGCAAGGAAGACGCCCAGAAAGTTCTTAAATGCATGTACTGTGGCCACTCTTTTGAATCATTACAAGACCTTAGCGTTCACATGATCAAAACAAAACACTATCAGAAAGTGCCTCTAAAAGAACCAGTACCAGCCCTCACCTCAAAGCTAGTACCCCCAACCAAAAAAAGAGCATTTCAAGACTTGATGTCCCCAAGCTCGCCAGACTCTGTCTCATCTGGCATACTCCTGGGAGAGTCTCCTAAAGACCAAAAAGTGGCCAATCCCTATGTCACTCCTAACAATCGATATGGTTACCAAAATGGTGCAAGCTATACTTGGCAGTTTGAGGCACGTAAGGCACAAATTCTTAAATGTATGGAATGTGGAAGTTCGCATGATACCTTGCAGCAACTGACAGCCCACATGATGGTCACGGGGCACTTTCTTAAAGTCACAAATTCAGCTTCTAAAAAGGGTAAGCAGTTAGTTTTTGATCCAGTTGTCGAGGAGAAAATCCAGTCAATTCCTCTCCCGCCAACTACCACACGACTCCCAGCACCCAATGGTAGGTCACAGCCTGACTCCCCATTGCAGCCCTCCAGCCCTGAGGGGAAAAATGATGAAAGGAGAGATGTAGAGATGGAGGAAGAGAAAATGGAACCTAGGGAACCAGAGAAAAAAATAAAAGAGGAGAAAGAAGATCCCTCTGAAAAAGCTGATAAGCCTGGAAAGGCAAGATCTTACCAATATTTGAGAGAAGAAGACTTGGAAGAGGCACCTAAAGGTGGCTTGGACATCCTAAAGTCTTTAGAGAATACAGTTTCAAGTGCAATCAGCAAGGCCCAAACAGGCACGCCAACCTGGGGTGGATACCCCAGCATTCATGCTGCCTATCAGCTCCATGGATCTTTGAAGTCTACCTTGCCTTCATGTGCACAGGTTCAGCCTTTGTTCAGCAGCAGCAGTTTGAAGGTCCTGTCCTCTGATTTAGGAACTCTGATCCATTCACCAAATAGCCCTTCTCCACCTCCAAGTCACAAGAGCAATGTGTTGGCAATGGAAGAGCTAGTGGAAAAAGTGACAGGCAAAAGTTCGGTAAAGAATGAAAAAGAGGAAAAATCTGTAGAAAACAAGTGCATGTCTTCAAAGTCACCATTGCCAAATCCTAAGGACAAACAAGTTTCACTCAATCCAGAAAATTTCTCAAAGGCAGTGAAAAATACTCCAGCAGAGGACCAGACGACGAGAGGCAAAGAGGGAGAGCAGACAGAGAGTAAAGTAGAAATACAGATTAAGAGTGAAGTTGATTCACCAAAAAAGCCTGTAAGCAATGGCTGCAATAACCTGAGCATCATCACTGATCACTCACCTGAGCAACCACTTGTCAACCCTCTCAGTGCTCTGCAGTCTGTCATGAACAACCACTTGGGGAAAGCTGCAAAGGTAGCCAGCCCCTTCATTGACCCCTTTGCAATGCTCTATAAGATCAACAGCAACTCCGCTCAGATTAAGTCGGCAGAGCCTGTGGGTCAGTACCGCAACGATGGTGATGATCAGCCCATGGACTTGACAAAATCCAAAAACGCTGATGGAAGTACAGCCAAGGGTACTTCCACTACACCGAACAATAACAGCATTAATAACAGCAAACCAGTTTTCAGAGCTTTCTCTCAGTCTTCGTCTCCACCTCTGCGGGAGAATGCTTTGATGGATATTTCAGACATGGTGAAAAACTTGACTGGCCGTTTGACACCAAAGTCTACAACCCCATCGTCCCTCTCTGAGAAATCAGACATCGATAGCAGTACTTTTGAGGAGGGCTTGGAAGAGCTGTCTCCCATCCAAAGACGCAAAGGCAGACAGTCAAACTGGAATCCCCAGCACCTCCTGATTCTCCAGGCCCAGTTTGCCTCCAGTCTTAGGGAGACCTCTGAGGGAAAGTTTGTAATTAATGACTTGGGACCCCAGGAACGGGTCCACATCTGTAAATTCACTGGTCTCTCCATGACTACTATCTCTCATTGGCTGGCCAATGTAAAATACCAGTTAAAGCGGACAGGGGGTACCAAGTTCCTAAAAAATATTGACTCTGGCCAGCCTCTGTTTTTGTGCAGTGACTGTGCATCCCAGTTCAGGACACCTTCCTCCTACATTCACCATTTGGAGTCCCATCTTGGGTTTACCCTGAAGGACCTCTCAAAGCTATCCATAGACTTAATAGAACAGCAAGCAGTCAGCAGAATAGAAGACAAGACTTTCAATTCCTCTGGACTCACAGAAGAAGACACTGGCTCCATATATCAGTGCAAACTGTGCAATCGGACATTTGTGAGCAAACATGCAATCAAGTTGCACCTTTGCAAAACACATGGAAAGTCACCAGAGGACCATCTTATCTTTGTGAAAGAGTTAGAAAGGTTTGACAAACAATGAAGTCATATAAAACTAATAGCATGACAGATTACTGTTGCACTATAACTCTAAGCTACAATCTGTCATAACAGATAGTGCCACAACTGTATTGAGCATTGCTGCAACAAATGTAATAATGGAAACATGGTAGTTTTAATACCACATACTGTAATTATTCAGTTATCCATAAATGACAGGAGCTTGCACTGCAGAGGCTCAAAGCTGTGTAATAAAAGTTGATTTTTTTTTTTTGATTTTTTTTTTTTTGGTGACATAAACTTACCAAATCAGTGCAGCAGCCATGGCACTATGTAGTCACTGACTGATTGTTGCTTTCATAATGCACTGCATATTATCTGAGCCTTTGATAATAGTCCATCTGTTGTTTTAAAACTGGACCATGCTCTTGTTTTTTTCACTGTTTCTGAATGATTTTTTTTTTTAAGATAAATATATTTCAACACAACTTGCATATTATTTATAAAACAGTTTGTGCATGTTTTTATGTGAAGCAGTGATCGTATTATGTCTAATGAAATTTAACCCATGAGGACAAAACTGATATCCCCAGTTAACAAATTTCAGATACAACTGTTTTATATGAAGGTACATGGTTATAAATTTAGCCATGTGAAAGATGATGTTCTAGAATATAAATGATTTTAGCACTTTAAGGAAGTGTAAATTGATATGTGAAGACATGGATGGGTAAAAATTACAACCCATCACCCTTCTGAGTTTTAATTCCCTTGATCCACATGGCAATTTGGTGACTAACTATGATATTGTTTTTCATTTGCCATTAAATCACAAAAACTTTTATAAAATTTCAAGAAGCTTTTTTTTTTCCTCTAGTACAATATAATTTCCTGATTGTTTCAACATGTACAATATTTGCATTAGTAGGCTACCAGTTTTATTATTGTGAAGATACAGTTGTAAAATTAATGAAGTTTAAAACTTATTGTATGATTAATCAGCAAGTGTGTATACATGTATGTCAGCATATCTTGCTCTTTACAGTTCAACATTATTTGTACTGTGTGCATTTTTATAATGTTATTTTCTAGACAAATATGGGTGAAAATGTATAAAGCTACAAAATATTGTTGGACCGCAATGCCCTTTTTCAGTGAAAAGTAGGTCCTTCAATGTGGTTTACATAAAATAACAGAAATTTACTGGCATCTGCTCTGATGTATGGTACTGTACATAATATTGAAAAAAAAAAATCTCACAGTGATAGATTTCCAGGTTTTGTCATCAACCCAGTTATTCAGAATGGCGTTCTTTTATCCTCAGTTGTAAAATAAACTCCATGTCCTGGATTAATCTGTGGTATTGACTGAGTCATCTTGGGAGAATGAGAAAGTCCAGACAATTGCAAAAGACTTGAGCTTGAAACATGATATCATACCGCTAACGTTTGCTTATTTTTTCTGATTAATTTTTGTTCTGTTGACTTTCTTTTGAATGTTTATTTTTAGGTTTTGCAAACTTTAAACACAGTATTCATATTCCATATGTATAGATTTTAATAACTCTTTTATGATGTTCCCCTTTAGTAAATCCTGTGAAGACAAAATACTCACAAAAACAGTTCATCATGTAGAGTTGGCTGCAGCACAAACAGAGAGCAGGGTAAATCCCGGTGTGGGTATCCCATTTAAGTGGTCACCATTCTGCACATTGAGAGCCCTTATTTCAGATTCCACTGAAATGTCCATCCACCCTTCTACTGTCAGGATCATAAATACAATCCAGTGTAACGGCATGGGTCGTGACGCATGGGTCGTGAAGGCATGGGTCGTGAAGGCATGGGTCATGACGGCGTCTTGACAGCCAACGTGGTACTCCAGCTGAAAGCTACCAAACAGCTGATCCGACTTATTTTGAATTTGTTTGAAACTCCTCCTCCTCATGGGGGGTGGGGGGTACCAGGGGCTCAGAGAGGCCGAGTTTGAACAACTCTTGAGTACTTTTTGGAGAAACACTTTCACCCTTTCTCAACCATTCCTCAGTCAGGATTCCTGTGTACTGACAGAGCCATCATCTTGGTTGGCATTATTGGGACAAACACACTGGCAGCCACATCAAATCCTTTAAGTTTTGGTCCTAAAAGGGGACTTCCTGTGGCACACTTTGGACCATTTCCAGGTCCCACTGAGGAAGCAGCAGATTTCTCACTTTGAGCCACAGCTCTTATAACTCTAAGTAACTGCCACGGGAACCAAGAGTCTGTTTGAAACCGGTGTCCCCTACAACAGGTTTCAAGGATCCCTTGCTTTCAATCATCCTGCAGGGTCAAGATCTCTGACTGCAACGTGGCTACAGGCTAACAGTCGTCAGGTGCCAGACAGAGCTCGAGTCCCTTGTGTGAGGATGACAGCAGCTCCTTCCAGAATGGACTCTCTCATTGCATTGTTAATGATAGGAGGAGGCTGAATGGGTGAAGCAGACTGCAGGTTTTGTGTCCACTGCTGTGCTATTGAATCGGAGCGGTGGAGGGAGGGTGATGCACCGGCTCAGACCTCAAAAGAATGAAATGAAAGTCCCTTGGATGACAGATAGAATTAACATTACCTAGCTAGCAGAGGCATTATATATGTATGCATACTGACAATATAGACCCAGAAACAAAATTGTCACTAAGATGTGTCATCACATGCAACAGTTTATTGTCACTTTAATGCATGGCTGTAGATTATTGGTGAATCTTGTAAAAGTACCTTCCATTTACCTTTAGAATTAACAAGATCTTATACTTTATAATCCTTTTTCACATACACAATCAAACCCTTATCAGTTTTAATTATTATTTAGCTATCATCCCTTCTCACTTTTTGTCTTACATGGCTTACGGCACCTTAGGTTAGTTTTTTAAACGTAGGAAAACTTTGCCTCAATGGCCAGAGATGACATGAAACAACTGTTTTCAAAGGCTGAGTTGTGCACAAGTAAACTAATTTTATGTGTAAAGTGGTTGGAATGGCCTTTCTATAAGCTCCTAAGTCCATGTCTTTATGGTAATTTCTTATACAATAATCTAACAGCAGTTGTTAAGACAAGAAAGACAACTCTAAGGTTTATACAGCACACAGGTTTTGCTGCGTTAATGAATAGACAAGATGTATTTTTGTGGCCTAAGTATAAAAAAGTCCCCTGGATGAAACTTCAGCACATATTTTCTAATGCAGCCACGTAGCTTGCGAGCAAGACTTTGAGCATCTTTTGCATATTTCTTTTACAATATGGCACCTTGTTAGTTTGACACATTTGAATAAATTGTTAAATGAATGTGAGGTTTTTCAATTTCGGAGCCCATGACGAGTGCCAAGGTGTATGAGCAATTTCAAATAGAGTCATAATCCCTTTTAGAAAAAATAGTGAATAAAACATTGTCATAAAAAATTCGGGATTTGACTTTATGGTTTAATACAGAGCTAAGCTTTATAGTTCAGCCAGTGAGACACCTGATAAAAGAGGCCATGGCATGTCTCCATTGAAGGTATTTAAGTCGACATGCACCCACCCCACGCAGCTCTTGAACACTAGCCTGAGGCATTTCTCTCAAGAAACAATGGGAGATCCAGTGCCTCGCAGCAAGCTCTGTGTGGCAGGGAAACATTAGATGTATTTGTGAGGAATACAGAGAAGAGTTACATACAGTAAAAGTCAAGTATAGTAGATGACAACGTGCAGGAGCATATTGCACAAAAAGTTAACTAATATCAAAAGTAGTGGCTGGTCAGTTAGTTTTCTAGTCAAAATGTGAGGCCTTCACTTAGAAATAGCCACAAAACTACATTTTCAAAATTTCATAATGTCTTGTATCCAGTAAGATTAGACTAAGTCCACCATACAGGCTACTGTATCAGTCTTAACTAGTCTTGAACTTGTCCTGAACAGCTAATAAATGGCCTTTCAAATCTAATTTTCAATCTATATATGAAATAAAATCAATAATAGATTTGTAAATTTATGCCATGAGGATATATCTATATATACGTATATATATATCTATATATATATATATATATATATATCTATATATATCTGTGTGTGAGTGTGTGTGTGTGTGTGTGTGTGTGTGTGTGTGTGTGTATATATATGTATATAGGCTTTATTTATTTATTTATAAAATATACTGTATCTGTAGATAGATGGAAAGATAAAGGGATTTTAAATACAACACATTCAAAAGCAGGATTAAATCTATCCTTCCGTGCTTCTAATCCATCCTGCTCTAACAGAGTAACTGCAAGGTGTCCCATTCAGGATCATTCAGACAATACATTTATTATGAAGTTGCAAACAAGGAGCACTGACATGTGGCTGTTTTCATGCATGGTCTCTGCAACAACACGTCTTTGTCTTGTCACAACCGATACAAAAGCTCCACATATGACTTTGTCAGGCAGTCAGTGTTTTGTTTGTTCTCTCATGACTCTCGTTTGCTTTAAAGCAAACACAAAATAAATTGGCTCCATGTCATCACCATTACCAAGCGAACAGAGGCTCAACAGACAGCAGCACAAATCTGATGTTAAACAAAAGGGTGTTTATGACAAGAGGCATCGTGATGCAGCCTGTTATTCATTTATAATAATCAGAATAGATAGCTTCAAGTCCCAGTAAGCTGTTCCACTACTGAGTAGTAACATCTGTACATCCATGAAGTATTAAGAGTCAGCGTGATACACATGATAGTGCAGGCTGTGTTGGAATCCTAGTGACATGCATATCAAATGTACTCATGCCGACAGCAAGGACTCGGTGGATTAACCTCGTCCTCTCCTGTCCCCCCTTCACTGCTTTCAGGGCAACCTTCTGTTGATCACAGCTCTGTATGACAAGGCCTCTCTTTCAAAACACGTGCACACCTGAGGGAAGAAGAACACGTAGGAATATACCTCTTCTCTACAGTGCTGAACTGGAGAACCGAGCCGTTGCTTTCATGTAAATTGTTCCAGGGAGGACAGCGGTTACTGGAACCACCTTTGTGTGTTTTAGTTTCATTTTAGGGGTGTGCACTAGAGCGTGTGTTTGATTTCATAAGTCATGCGGCTCATAATTATATTAGTCTAGCCAATAACACTTAATTATGAAATTGGTTATAATGCTCGCCATAATAATTCAAGGGAAAACTAAATGGATCTGTAAGTTATGTTTTTAGGAGAATGTTTAACCATTGTTCAAACTATAGAACACATCCCTTGGAGGTTTCTCATAAAATGCTGATTCACCAAATAATCAGAGGAATACAGCTACTTGTATGTAGCCTGAGAGGCAAAACCTGGGGCAAAAGAATACAATCGATACCGTATCTGAAGCAGTGAGTGCATGGTAATAACTTAAGGCCACTTACATAAGCATATCAGCATTTTTATTCCTGGACTATGACAGCAAGACATTGAAAAGATAAATCTTTTACTAATACTTTATATAGATGTTGTATGCATTTAGTAATTTTTTATCAACCACTGATTAAGCTATGAGCTACAACCCTTTCGCAATGGGTCCCTTTTTAGAAATTGCTACCCGAAGTGAGGGTGTGACATGTTCGTCAGAATTTCCCAGGACCTAAGAAGACCTCTTTATATTGCTTATTTTGTCTAAAAACCAAAGTTGTTTTTTTCCATTAACATAAAACAGAGAAGACTAGCCAATCTTCATGATTTAGGAAAATGTTTTACATGTTTTCTGGATAAGTAATAGTAGTGTTAGTTTTCATTGTTGTCTTGCTCGTTGCTTTCCTCAAAATAATAATCACAATGTTTTTATTAGTATAAATGATCACTTCATCTCAAATGACTGTCTCTACCTTGATGGCGTCTGAAGTTTTAAGGTGTCGATCAGAACTGAAACCACAAGTTTCTCACAAAACGAATAAATATACCAGAGGTGGCAGACTCATTCAGTTCTGCTGCAGCCACTCTAGCAGCAAAACAATATAGCACTTTAAATTTTTGTAAAAATGTTAAGCCTCAATACCGGATTTGAAGAGAAGCTGAAGGTTTAAAATCACCCGGGACGTCTCATCATGGACAGAGAGTTCAATCCGATCGCTTGTTGACACTTTTGTCCCCGCCGAGATCTGCAGCAAGTCAAAACCGTCTTGTAAAGTGTTGTGTACCTGTCAAGAATGAGCCTTGTTTTGGAAGATACAGACGACATAATTCATCAGGCCGAGGGAGAGGCCCTTGAAGAATGGAGAAGTGACAAAGTCGATTCTTTCGAGAATAATGACGGCTGCCAGGGTGCTGAATGGATGGAGTGTCTTTTAGGATCTATCAAAGCTTTTTTCCTCCGCTGTGAAGCCCACAGGTGTGATGTGCCTCATTGTCACCGTTGTGTCATAGTATCTGAAAGACTGAGATGTTTATATATGAATATCTTATTTTTGGTGCATTCTGTAATCTGGCCATCCTACAATATAATTAATTTATTTGAAGTACTGTAGAGGGTTTAAACAACAAGAAAACACATGAGAAAGGACACACTGGACATTTCTTTAGTGAGGTTCCTGCTATTTTTATCCATTCAAAGATTATTGGTTTTCTATCTTTTAAGGATTTTTTTTTTTAATCACCAGAAAATTGGTTCGATTCTGTCTTCTTCGCAGCATATATCCAATACTTTTTCACATTGGCTACAAAGCTATTAAACGCTTTTTAATTCGTGTATTAAACATTCTGAGTCTGAATCAGAGTGTATGGGAAAATTGGGCGAAAAAAAAGTATTTGCTGGAAAATCTCAGCGGAGCAGGGTGTGTGTGTCTATGTGTTTAATGACGGACTCTGCGTGTTCCTATTGGAGTTTGAAACGTGCTTTTTACTACCTGAGAAAAGGTAAATAGGTTACACTCATGGTGCTGCGGTTCCTCTCGCAAATTCCTCATTATTTTGAACTATTCCTGGTTTTGGTTGCCATCTTTGAATGTCAAATGTCGTATTTATTTCATCTTTAGCTGCGGTAGAAACCACTGTCATGTGGTTTGGTTCAGATCCTTGGACAGTGTGACGAGTCTCATTCACATTCCGTCCAAACCTGACATCATTTGCATGAGAATAAGCCCAAACTCTGCAAACGTGACAAGTCCCAGACAAGGGATCACAACTTGGCTGTCATATTAGGCCGGCAAATTCAGGTGACACGGATCCTGTGTCCTCATCTGGGCCAACCTGACAGTGGTTCATGTTCCCTGCTGTCTTTTTCTGAGGGGCTTTGTGAAAGGGGGGGGCGGGGGGGTTGCTTTTAATCAGCATGACGAACCCTGCCACCCCCTGCGTACACATACACACACACACACACACACACACACACGCTCACACTCGCACACTTTTGTGAAACTGGGCATATGCTGAGGGGCAGTGGGCTGGCCGTCGTGCCATCATTAGTCCAAGCCTACACGGCAAGCTTCTGACACATGTCGAAGGAGATTCATTCGACCTACAGAAGGCGCATCCGCATTATGCAAAGGTAGCAGTGTCTTTACGTGAGGCACCTATTGTCAGACGCTTGAAGGAAGAACCGAGGAAGGAAGTGCAGGGGCCTGGGGGGGAAGGGGGGGGCAGGGAGAGAGAAGCTTCAAATCAATAACAGTGGAGGAATCTGATTTAAGTAATGATTATGTGTTGGAAAGTTATATTTCTCCTGAATAAATGTAAAATTGGATGAGATCATTTAACTTGGATTTGATGCACAGGAATTTAACAAAGTCCTTGAATCCAAACACAAAAATGGTGCCTTATTGGAATTGTTTTGGATTTACATAAAGATGATATTCAAATGATGTGAAAACTGCGCGTGAAACGGTTGATCCTCATCGCTTCATTGTCTCTCTTCTTGTTTTAAAGAGCGCACAGTTTTTTGACTCCATATCAGACTAAAAACTCCGAGAGGCTTTGTGGTGGTGAAGTGGCATTTTTGTCAAGGGAGTAGTGTTTTGTTATTTTCACCTGTGCCCTCTGGCATTTTGATGACTCACTGTGAATGGGGCTGTGTTCAAGTTAGAGGCACAGTAGGACATGTGTCAGTGATGATCAAGTGCTGCAGTTCTGCGGAGTTAGTTTCATGGGCTACATGATCCTTGCCTGCCGGGACCACTGAAAAGGACAGAGTGTTGTGTTTATGTGGTATTTTGTTGTTGTTGATGCTTTAGTGTGGTGTCATGTACAAAGGAATCATACATAACTGCCCCCAGACAGACATATCTTTATAGCAGAAACCTGCGCCTATTTCAGTTTATACATATTTGGCTCTGGTGTTGATATTATTGCCTATATCAGTTTATCTATCGTACCTTTCAGTATCAATTTTCCATTACCAGGAAAATACGGTACATGGTCATTTTATTTAAGGTGCTATTCACTTCCCATCCTGCACATGCATGGCCCAGTGCACCTCGTGCACCCAGCATAGTGCAGACCATAGCCCTATGGACTGCACTGTGCACCCTTCCCAACCTATTCACATCATAAAGGCTTCATTTTTCTGAACTTAATCATGTTTTGTAGTTTTTAAATGTCATCGCACAATATGCAAGTTTTGTCTTTTAAAAACCTTCAAAGGCAAATACTATATTTGATTATTTTTCTACTGCTCTCTTTACTTTGTACAGATGAATTATTTTCTCACAAAGAACATTGCATATTGAAATATCATCTTACCAAAAAGTAAATTTCTATAACAGCATAAATAAGTGCCCAGTGTTACAGAAGTGAGGCTGCATTTTTGTGCAGCAGACACTGATAAAAGTCACTTTAATTTTGCTGTATTTTTTTAAATTATTGGCAGACTTAAAGGTTAACTGTCATCCCATCTGATGCATATGCACTCTGCTCTCAGGCCAAAATGCTCTTGTCTGTAGAGACGTGGATGTAAAGGTTTGAAAGAGTCATGAAGCAAGGAAGTCATAAATTATCACGTCATCTTTGTTCCTCTCCTCTGGCTTCAAACAGCCGTCCAAATACTTACACATCTTTAAGAGATGTGTTAATAGAAGAACCAACAATCCACTTAATGCCCAAAGTGAAGGGTAGAGTCATTTTTACAAGTCCAGAGATGAGATTCTGCTTTCATTGCCCACGTCAGTGTGATGATTTAGTACCAAGCCCTGCCAGTCCTTTGTCACTTGGGCACTGCAATCTTTCTCTGTCAGTTGCCAGGGGGGAGGACTGAGATTCAGTTTTTCCAATAACGCTAAATGCATCGCCAACAGGGCATGGTCCAATAGCTCATGCATATGAATATACATATAAATAGACAACTTGAGGAGGCGGATGGATGTTGGCCTGTCACTTTTGCCTTGCCTAACATCTCCACTGAGGGTAAGTCGTGTCCTGGATCTGCAATACAACCAACTTCCTACAAAGTCAGAACAGGATTCCATTGCCTGCATTACTGCATGCATTGCCATTTTATTTTCTAGCCCCAAATTTAATTGGCATCATTATAATGAGTGTAGCATCTCTTTAATTAACAGTTATCTAACAATCATGATCACAGTTGGAAGAGAGTAACAGAGCAACGACAGGAGGGCAGTGGAGGAGCGGCAGCGTGATGCAGAGTGTTAACTTTGTACTAAACTGTATTACTATGATGAATTAGTTTGATTAGCCAAACACACCCAACAGCTGTTTTATTTAATGCAGAGGTCCAGCTGCATATGGGTAAATCTAATCTCAGACTGTTACAACTCAACTGAAGAACTAAGTGTGAGATGTTTATCTTGAGACATGAGATAATTCCATTTCATTGCAGCTTGGATTTTATTTATTTATCTATTAATGGTCATGTATAGGACTGTAATCTTGGAACACAGTGACTGTAAGTGACTCCCCAATGGTTAATATAACTGAGTTGGGTGTTACATGGCTTTTATTCTGTTATTTACCCGTAAACTTGGACGTTTATTCATAAAATATTCATTTACCATTTCCTTTATTAGACCAGGACACTATAGTGATATTGCATGGAGGAAGAAACACAAAGGATGAGACAATCATATTGGTTCTAAGCAACCCCCAAGTCATCTTGGGTTATTTGGAGGAGAAAACAAAGGCAAACAGTAAAGTTATTACCCAACTTGTTTGTTGTAAATTTACATCGCAGTTTATAGACCAACTCCCTGGTTCATATTTCACTAACTGTGCTTGGCCAACCGGGTCCCCTAGAAAATATGTTTATGTATTACTGAATCGTTTTCCTAACCGAGCTAGTCATTATACTAGCTGTCTGAGGCTAATGTGCTGCTCATACAGCATACTAGCAACCTGCTAAATTACTGTTATGTCTTTGACCTTAGTTCTTTCACTCTTGTGGACCCTGGATTATTACTGTTTTATGCTTCCTTCGGAAACTTAATGTTGTAGTTTTAGTGGTGATACTTCTTGGCATGAGGGACGATGTCACTAATTTTATATCTTGTCATTTCTTTTGTGAATCCAGTTATCTTGTTCTCATATTAATTCATTTTTATACATTTGGTCTAACAGTTACTATAGGATAGTATAGTATCTCGTCTTTTTCTGATATTTAATCACTATGATGGAATTTCTTTTTTACAAAAACTGTTTTCACAGTTTCAGGCCAATGGCTGTCTTCAATCTTCATTGGATGTCTTAAGCTTGGTGCACAGATGTTCACTTAAACACACAGTGAGGGCAGAATAACAAGCATTACTTAAACAATAGTACACTGCAAGAGTGACATTCTATCAAACCACTCTTATAACCAGTATTAAGTTCATTAAGACTGTCTTGACTCCTGCCCAACCCTACGTAGCCCCCCGGAAATGCTGCGGTACGCCATTTGAGGGATGAAAGGAGAAGTCCTGGAAACGTCCTGGAAAAGTCCTGGATACGTCCTGGGGTAGTGAGGTATAGCTGTTATCTTTGTAAGACCGACCATAAAAGCCTTATATGAAGCTCTTCAAACAACTTTGTTTATTGTAAATTGAAAATTGTCACTTCATGTTCGATGAGAAGCACTTTTAAAGTTTTGAACATTAACTCCATACTTTGTCCAAAATAATGAATATGCCAGAGGTGAGGCTAGAGTTTGACAAATTCAGAGATTTGAATGAATGATTGAAGAAAAATTTTCCGCTACTGTTAAAATCACGCTAGCTCTGTCATATTCTTTATTGATTGGAGGGGATCAACTGTTCTTAAAATTGCTCAATCCTCTAAGGAAAAGAGGAACTTGATTGTGAAATTTATCTCTTGGTGAACCATTCGGAGCTCAGGGTTTGTGCATTTTCCTGGGCAAAACTATTCGTATTGCTCTTGTTATACCTGTCCAGCACACAATGCACGAAGCAGCTCTGCTTTGTTTGTCAAGACACTCACCAAACTCAGCTCTCCAACTCCTGGTTTAACTCCCACACTGTCACTATCTGGCTCCGCTTCTCCGCCGCCGTGGGAGTATTAGCGCGTGACATCTACAATGGCCTTAACACAACACGCCGAGATTGAGTTTCTCATGCTGCCTGTACACTTCTCTTCTTACCTTCACTCTGAGTTAAGCCAACCCCACTGCTGGGAAAGAGATGTGACAAAACCAGGGGGAAGGGAAGTGGAAAATAAGGCAGAGCCAAAGCCGAGCTGCCACTCAGCGACAGGAGTTTTGACAATCATAGGCTGTCATCGCTTTCTGATCAGACCTGTCAGCAGGAAATGCGGCAACAAGACAGTGCTGCAGAAGGAACGTTCGCATGCCCCCCCACTGCGCGCGCACTCACACACACACACACACACACGCACACACGTACACACACACACATTCAGAGTTGTGTTATTTATGTACACTCACATCACACCGAGACGTGCAAACACATCAAACATGTCAGAAAGTGCTACGTACCAACCCTAAGAATAAAACGGGTTTGGTTACACGGTAGACAGTGAATTGGCTGCTCTCTCTGCCAGTGCTGCAGGGATATCCCAAATAACAAAAAGGCAGCATGCAGTGGCATTTCACACTGACAGCTGATGGAGAAAAAGTATTTATGTAGGAACTTCTTGAATACTTTCCTTATAGAGCTCAGTGTATGTGCAGTTGTGGTCAGCGGTCAAATCATATCAGCCCTTTATGTGCAGTTCTTCCATGATAGAAATGTTTTATTGAGGAAAATCCTATTAAAACACTAAAGTCCCTTGTTATACTAGTTTGCTCCCCGTCAATGGCGCAGTGTCTAATGGTGAAAACCAAAATCAGTCCAAAATCTGCAGCAGTTTGAAAACAAAACGGAGCCAGAACAGACTATTAGGAAAACCGAGAGATTGGTAGGAAATTCCATTCAACAGATCCAATTATTCGTCTCTGCCCAAACACAGAAAAACAAAAAAACAGAGAGATGAAATAACATCTGTCATGTCATCTGAGCCGAACTGCCAGTCAGAGGAGCCAAGCTGCCATCTGCGTGAATGATGGAAATGAGAGGCAATCTCAAAAGCATCTATGATTTAAAAACGCAAAGTGGTGGGAGGACAGTACATTACTTGCTTCAACATTTCTAAAGAAATATCAGTTTGGTTTTTACATCTGTTTTTGAGCAGCTTTTAAGCTTATTTGGAGTTTGGTTTATCTAACAATACCCTGCTGGTGAAGATAAATTCTACTGTGACCAAAGTTTCTTGTTCCAGGCTGAGAGGTTTCACATATTTTCATACGTACAAAATTAGACAAGATCCAAAAGGGATTCTCGCCTGATAATAATTTCTTTTAAATTGATATGTTAGTCCCAGACTCTTTCGCAACTGACAACAGGAGTTTAAAAAAAAAAAAAAAGAGGACAGTCAGCTGGGAGAAAAACATTGGCTGACCCTAGGAATGACAGTACAATGAAATTTAAACCGCAATTGCACACAGAATCATGATGAACACATATAAAAACCACGAAAAGATGTTTTCATATTTTCATAACCTTAAATACACCGACTGATTGTGGAAAATATAGTTGTATTGTATTTTAAAGCAGAAAAAAAGTTTTGTTGTAGACAAAAGTTTGAGCTGTAATAACAGTTTAAAGCCTTGAAAGGGCTTTTTCATACTCAGCTGTGAAACAGTGTATCTTTATTCATGTGATTTCTTGTCTTTGTGTAGCCGCGGCACCAACATCACAACACAGTGTTTTATTCAGACCAGTAACGACGTCAGTGTGACTCCAGCGTGCTGCACACTCTGTGTTTATTTGTGAGCTGCCGCTGTTTCTTTTCCGACCGCTTCCGTTCATTAGCTGCTCGACTGTCACTGCTAATGATCATTATCACACTAGAGATGGACAATTACTCCGCAGCCCAGGGAGACATCAGAGGGCTTGACTGGCAGCTGTCAGCTTAGCGCGAGTGCGGGTCAGGATCCAGTCTTTTACCAAATCTAATCCACGCGCATCAAACAACTCAGTGGCTTTTTTTTTCTGAATCAACTTACAATGAAGAGACAAAAATCTTCACAACTATTTGCACAATAAAAAAAAAGTAGATTGCAGTAGTTAAGAAATGGTTTTCTGTGTAAAAGAAAAAAATGAGACCATTTGGCTACTATGCTTGTTTTGCATTATGCAAGAGATCACACAAAATGTCGCCCCCAAAACAGTGTTTACTCTCACACACGGATGTGTTCTCTTATTCGTTGCCTCCTTCTAGCAGCTGGGGATTCGCGGTGGAAATATGTACTTTTCACTTGAAATCAAGTTGGAGGAGGAAAAAGGAACCACCCCCCCCCAAAACTTCACATAATTAGAAACGTCTTTTTCTTCGAGCCTCGACCCAAAGCGCCGCACACACGACCCCCAAACGTCCCGAACCGCACTTCTGACCCGCGCAGCCCCCACGTCCCGCAAAGACCAGTTGTTTTTGCAGGATAACTATGACGAGAGAGACACGAGGAGAACGTGGAGGGGGACGCGTAAGAAAATCCTCGTTGTCCCCCTCTGAAGCCACCGTCTGATAGGAAATAAAACAGAAAACAAAAAACAGGAAACAGGACAACACACCAGGATGATATAAATCACTGCTGTTGCAACAGATTCCCGTCTCGGAGCTTTTGTCTTGTTCTTGTGCTTGTTTTTTTGGTTTTGTTGTTTTTTGTTTTTCTTTTTTGTTCCTTGCACAAACAACGAAATCAACCAAACAAATAAAACACAGCTCCCACAACCTTGTGTGTGACTGCTAGCCTTCATCTCAGTTCTTTTTCTTTTTTTCCTTCTCAGCTCTTTTCCACCCACTCAGACATCACTCCGACACACATCAGCCTTGTGTTACTTGCTCGCTGTTTGATGATCCCATGTTAAGCGCGCGGCAGCCGAGGACATGTTTGTGGCGGCTCTCAGTGTCAAGGTGTTTACAGATATTAAGTGATTGTTACACGCAGACTAATTAAAAAGGTGAATTTCAAAAGCAGGAAATGAATATGCAAATGGTCTGTGTCTGCGCCTCGTTTTCTGAAGTGGTGATAACAATGTGGCTCTAAGCTCTTCTCTTAACTGTAATTTTCTTGATCCACCGTGACAAACAAACAGAAACGATAATCCTATTATATTTTTAATGGCACGGTTTTGTTTTCTCAAGGCAGTTGGTGGTGGAGATGTTGTTTTGTGTGTGCGTGTGTTAGTGTGTGCACTGTTTTCCTCACCATCACTGACAGAACTTGAAATCAATTTTCAGCCACTTCTGTTTCAGTCTGCACAGTTTTTTCAGCTAATTCCTGCTTCTTTTTGTTTTCATTGTTGTGACATGTGTATGTCCTTGTACTGGTCAACTAGAGAGAGCACTGTTTCCTTCTCCAGGGCAGAATTTACATTAAGTAGCTTAGCATCACTTCGGGTTATTATATACTGCCATTTTTCATTACTGGCGGAAAGATATGTCCATTTGTTTTGGATGGTTTTCCAAACCTTGTCGTTTGGAATTTTCTGTTGTCTTTCTCATTGAAGTGTTTGAATTAACGTCCTTTCAGCGAAACGCTGTGGTGTTTTATCCACATGGTGCACTCTGCTTTATTAACCTCAAACTTAACAGGAATGTGTTTGTACGTCTGGCTGACAAGAAAGTCAAACTAAATATAATTCCACTGCTTCCCAGCGCTATACATTAAAAGCAGAAATGAGCCGTCTGCATAAGTAGTGGAGAGACAATTTACATTTTCGAACCTGTACAAACCGTAAGGAGTCTATTTACAATTCGTAAAATCTGTGTCTAAAATGTGCATAATTCTTCAACCCAATGTACAAATTTCAGCACTGTTTGTGTGTAAAGGGTTCAGGCACAAATACTGTAGTTAAATGCACGTTGTAAACCAGGAATCTATTTCACAGCTCCATATTTTTCTTAGTAATTTCCCAATAATTGCCTTGGAAGTGTGCTGGAAAAAAACTAAGGTAAGAGTATAGTAAATAAGTAATGGGAAAAATTTTTTATTATATATATATATATATATATATATATTTTCTTTAAACATGTTGAACTTTTTGTGTGTTGTGACTTTTTAGCTGACCTGTTGTGCACTGACTTCAAAGACTCTCTAGGTTACATTAACAAGGAATTTTTTTGTGAACTAATTTAACACTTTAACACTTTATTTTCTCTATAATTATTAGCAAACGACATATTTTTCTAGGAACTGCCTGAGGAGATTATTGTAGTATTATTAGGAAAAGACCTGTATTATAAATGAGTCTAATAATGAGCATAAGTTTGTAAAAAAAAAAAATACCAGTGAGAATTTTTGTCGTCTGTACTAGGCCACTAGGGGGGGACATAGTTGGAAATTTTCAAATCCTACTAGTAGTAATGTGCACAAATATTATGTCACGAACCTGCAGTTATCATTATCATAAATTAAATCCAACTTCAATTTGTCCCAGCTTTAACTAGGCTTTTCGTTCGCCAACCCTAACGATCGATCTTAACCGTATCATATGTTGTTGCGGAATCCTGTGTAGGAGCAAAGCGCTTTGTGACAGAGCAATCTCAAGGTCCACTTACTAGCTTGTTCCAGTCATATCACATAGTCCTCACCGGCAGATGGAGAGCGCTCGGAGCGTGCGACGCAGCTGAAAGCTCCGGAACAAGCCAGTAACGAACCTTGACTTGAGATTGTTTTGTCAAACTGCTGTTTAATCGCTTAACGTACAGTCAAAGCTCTATGTGATGCCGTCACCTCCTGTCGGCAATTTTTCCCTAAAGGACTTTTCCTCTCTAGTGAGACAGGTACCGTGTGTGCGTCCCTCTCTACGCAAACCCCGGGCTTTGACAGTCACCTCTCAGCCTGCCAAGTTCATACAAATGGCCACTCATGTTTGCATTCAGCGGCACCGGTCACAGCTGCTTGGACGTCTGACAGGCCCGTCCAGAGTTCAGCAACCCTGTCTGTGTTGACAGCTTCTGCTATTAAGGACACCAGCGTGTCCACGGCTTCCCGCTGAGCCACTGACTGGTTCAGAGAGAACACAGAGTAAGTGTGTTGTTTTGGGTTTTTTTTCTCTCTCTCTCTTCTAAACTCTCCAGCTTTTGGACATGAAACTCGAGCGCACTAGTAATTATATTTTATTTTACTGATCTGCACAGGGTCATTCGCTAACCGCGGGGAGATCAGAGGTCGTGGCCGGATGAGGGGTTTGGTTTCAGTGCTTCGCTGAAAGGCAAGATGAAGAAGAAAGAGCAAACACCAGCAAGGCAGTTATTTTAGGTAAGGTTCAGTGCGAATGACTTTAAGTGTATCTCTGTGTATTAAGCCCCAAAAGAAGGGGAAAAAAAAAATGCCATATGAGCACAAAATGTCAGCACACTAAGCAGGATACGTTCAAGAAACCACTTGGGCACGGCTGACTATTTCTTGACGACAACCAATGGCACATTCATTTCTGAACTAATACCTGAACTAAATACCCCGTTCCTGTTGAACTCCAAAGGCTTTTAAAAGCGATAGCATAATGTTTTCTGTGCCATGTGCCCTAATCAGTGAATAATGGTCTCGAAAATTTTTCAACTTGAATAAACACCGCAGAGTACTTAGGCTGACAATGTAGGGGTTTCATTTGAAAATGTTTTACCTTCTCCTCCAGCAAAGAAGAAAAGTCAACATGTAATTATTGTGGAAGTGTTTGTTTGAATCTTAGTCGACAGAGGTATTTAAGAGTCTGAGCCAAATCCTTATGCAGTCTCCCTTGAACCCGACAGAAGACACCAAGACCCCTTTAATCTTGGCGGTAATGCACTGACAAGCTCCTCTGACGCACCTTTCATTTGAAATGTTTTAATGTCTCTTCACATTCTGCTCCTGTCGTCTCCCTCTCCTTTGCTTCTTCAGTCTCCTCACTCCTCTTTCTGGAGGTAGGCGTTGTCAAACATACTAAAAAAAAAAGGGAGCTTGAACTAAGTTCTGAGGAACATCAGTCCAACTTTAATCAGAATTTTTAGTGCGGCTTTGGAGAAGTTCATTTATTAAAGTGATGGCATTTGTAACGTCCTGCTCTGCACCTGTTCTCCATTCCCAAGGGAAGACAAACCCAATCATTTCCAGTGCTCATCCATTAAAAGCAGCTACATACAGTATTGTACGCATCCCACTAACATCCATTCAGTCAGGCTGGGGGCTGGGGAAGGGGATGGATTATGAGACGAGCGGCCCCTAGGCACAGACATCTAAAAGGCCCCCCACCTCTCCTACATAGGGGCACGTTTCCCAGACAGAGAGAGACGCAACGCAGTTTGTAGTCATTTCTCATATCTCTGTAGTTGTTTTGTATCTTCCCGTTGTGATTTTGTGAGTCTTTATAGATGTTTTGCGTCCCTGTGTGGTTGTTTTTCTGTGTCTTTGTGGCCTTTTTCTTTCCCTTTTGGTCATTTTGTGTCTTGGTATGTGGCGTTTTCAGTGACATTTTGCACGTGAGGCCCAGGGCGAGGACCCTGATCCTTTGGGCCCATGGGCCTGTGTCTGGTAGTCCCGTTAAGTCATTCATGCGTGGGGCTGAGAGTCTGGAAACTGGAGGTTTTGTGATGCACAACCTAATTTCTAGATGAAGGCCAGGATTTACTCTGATGCAACTCAGCTAAAGATTTGTCACAATTTCCATTTTCACCATGTTCCGTATCTATCCAAGGGGCTAATCGCGTAGGGATGTGATAATGGCTTTTGTTTTTCCGTTACAATCTTCTGTCTGTTTCCAGTTATACTTTTATGAAAGACTGCACTGTTAGAATCTTTAAGGATTAGATTGCTCCCTCATGAAACTACAAGCACATGAAAAGTTTCAAGGTTTCATTTTGTTTCATACTACTAAAGCTATAAAAATATACTTATAACAATACTTACCTGTCTCTGTTTCCTCCTCATGGCTACATAATAGGCTTCACCACCACTGATCCTTAATCTTATGCACTTTGTTAATTGGAGCTTCTTAATTGTCTGTTTCTTTTCAGACATCAGACTCTACTAAGAGGATTGAAATGCTTCACATACTTTACGTTTGAGACTGATTTGTCTTAATACCAAACTAGACAGGAGGAAGAAACTGGGGGTCGTTTGGCTGAAGGTATGACAGGTGAAGGGGTTGAAACTGTCCAGTGTCCCACTGTGTCCACTGCAGGGGGCCACAATTTACCATATGGAGAGGAAATCAGATGTTGCTTTAATCCGAAGCACATCACAGCATTTTAGTATTATATGCAGTGTGTTTAGAGTGTGCATAACTGCAAAAACGACTGAAATGAAGCTTTGTACCTTGTAGCTGGGCTCATTCAGCTTTTACACACTACTGCATTAGAATTTTCAGATAACGCCTTTACCTCTCCTCCACAAAGTTTCGGTAATGCTTTGTTTTACAGGCTTTTAATTTCTCAATACATTTTCGCTAATTTCTAAGAGGCAAAGGAAGAATAAAGAAATTAGAATTGATTAATGTGAACTTGAGTTTAAGCAAAGCTTTTCATCGCAGGGCATTGCTATTTTAGCTACTACTAGTGCCAAATTACATAGTTCTTTCCGGGAAACTGCCTAGAAAATTATGCAACCCTGTCCCCTAAGAATGACATTTATATATTACTAAATTGTTTTCCAAATTACATTGTGATGAAAAACATAATTGCTGTAAGTTCCAGAGTTGCAGAGAGGTAGAAAGGGTGATTTGGGTGAATTGCGGACGTATACAGCACAGGGTCTGATTTGTGTTGGGTTTTTTTATCATTTAAACAAAAGTTACAATGGACTTTTTCTGTACTTAAGTTGAAAAAAGCTACAACATGCTAATTGACAAAGAGGGTTGTTTTTTTGCTTCTTTAATCAGTACAAATGTGTTGACAGAAGACAATCAGATCAGCTGCAACTGGAGTCAACAACTATGCAGCAAGTTCTGTTTACGCAAGCGTCCTCAGTTTTCAAGTTAAAAAAAAAAAACAAAAAAACATATACTCAAAACCTACAAAGTGATGAGCCATAACATTATGACCTCTCCTGCCTGATATGCTGTTGGTCCTTGGCTATGCGCTAAAACAGCTCCAATCTACCGAGACATTGACTCTACAAGACCTTTAACAATTGATTTTTTGCAAAAAATAAGAGGCGCGAACCACAAGAATTTAAATCCCCAGCGTATACATCATAAAAATAATACAAAACCGATTTTGAGCTACAGATACTGGATGATAAATCTTGTTCAAACTGGGTTTTTGCAACACTCACTGGCTTAAGAAGAATATATTGTTAAATTCTTTGTCCTGAAGACAAGCTGATGGGAAATGCGGATACGGATTAGTGGCCGTCACAGACCATAACCTCTTGCCCTCCTCCGCAAATATACAAGCACGCACAAATGCACACTCACACACACATCATTAATGTATTTCACTTCAAAGTCTTGGCAATTTTCTGATGACATTCACACTCCTCCAGGGTCAAACAACATCTCACTGCCTCCATATCAATTATTAAATATTTTAAGCAGCATCCCGCCTCCACCTCCGTCATCCCCTCGAGACCGATGCCGTTATCATTTTTGTCAGAGTCAGTTTCCATCTGCATTTGTCATCCCCGCACACATTTACAAGTTATCAATCGCTGTGTCAGGATGCAAAATAACTGATGTTCTTTGGGGCGGGATTGGATGGGACTATCTGGGGCTTTCAATCAATGCATATTCTCTCTCTCTCTCTCTCTCACTCTCCCTCTCCTACGCCACTACACCCTCATAAATCCCAAAGCATTGTGGTGCTGTAATGTATTTGGGGGGGGGGGGGGCACGGCTGTGGGTGCAGATGAGGTGGGGGGTCTCTGTGACAGAAGCAGTAGTTATATTATCAAACATTACACCTTAGGGCGAACATGGTATCAAGGGCTTTCAGACTGTGTAAGCTTGGCGCGGTGGTAAAGGAGAAGGCACGACTACAGCATGCAGGACAAGAAGGGATTACTTTCTGTCGTCCATAAATCAACTCTCCAGCTAAACCAATCTTTCTGGCTGGATGGCAGAGTAAATACTCAGGGTATAGGGATGTAATGTGTGCTTGATGCATCTGGTTATGGCTGCCTGGCTGCACACAGAAAGGGTGAGAGGCACTCTGCCAGCAGTTACAAGTTTGTTAATGTATGGTTTCCTGCCTGCTATATCCTTCTCTATCTTGTTTGAGATGATTGTGCTGAGTTGCTGAGTTGGCTAGCTGCTTGCTTGTGATAGTGTGTGTACAGGAGTGTGTGTGTGTGTGTGTGTGTGTGTGTGTGTGTGTGTGTGTGTGTGTGTGTGTGTGTGTGTGTGAGTGAGTGTGTGTGTGTGTGCGTGTGTGCGCACGCAAATGCCATCTCCTGTTGCTGAATATAGGGGATAGGTAGTAATTAACAGAGCCAAATAAAGCATTTAATCTGCTTAATGAGCACTGTTGTCATTCATTTGAAAAAGCAGGCAGAAGACTGGTTGACGATTAATGAACTGAAATCTTATATAGAAAAAAAAAACCTGTGACATATAATATAAAAATGCCAGAATTTTTATCTATTCTTATTCATGTGAGTGACCCCAACATATCTTTGGTAAAGAGGGAAAAAAAAGTCAAACAATGAGTGATATATGCATGAAATAAAAACGTCCACTCAGAACACACATAATACAGTTCTTTCTTTGTTTTTTATTGTTGGCAGTTTATTGTTTTGTTGTTGTTTTCAATTATACACCTCTTATTATTCATTTTTCATACATAAAATGAAACTATGTATAAAATACCCTGCAATCCTTTGTCTGAAAGGAACAGTTTGACATTTTGGGAAATACACTTATTTGCTTCCTTGGCAAGAGGTAGACGAGAGGACCTATACCACTCTAATGTCTGTTTAATACCAAGTTACAGCCAGGAGAAAGTTAGCTTAGCTAAACACAAAAACTGGAAACAGTGGGAAACAGCTAGCCTGGAGCCTTGGCTTGTTCCGTGGCCATGAAGTCACTAGACCTTCCTTTAGTCTTTACACTAAGCCAACCAGCTGCCTGCTGCAGCTACATATTAAGTGCAACGATCTTCTCATCTACCTCTGAGAAAGAAAGCAAATAGATATATTTCCCAAAATGCGTAACTGTTCTACAAAACCATCACTTTAATCATCACGTAAATCCTGTAAAATGCTACTTGCTAGTGTTTTATGCATAATGTAGGTTATTTTTAATATATAATTTGTCACAAGAATAAACTGACGTGTGTCACATTGTGTTATGTTAGCTTGGATGATTTTTTTTTAATCCACAAAATGGGACGCTCTGTTATTAGAAACATACCGTACCATGTCGCCTGCGTGTGGAAGATCAGTCCATAACTAACAAAACGGTAAAACTGTAAAAGTAAGTCCCTTAAATTAATGAAGTTTTTGCATTTTAATATCAGTCTGTGTGGTGTAAGACATATTTCAGTGATAATAAAGCTATTTTCTTTAATACTAAAAAAAATGGGTTAGTGTCAGGGCCTCTCAGCTTCTGCTCTGTTCTATGAAGACCTGGAAAATAAGACTTTTAAAACCCTCCTCTGCAGTTTGACAGATAGTTATACAGTAATACTGGGAAATGATGGGGACATTATCGTTCGAGGATACAGTACCACACAGTACGTGAGGCTCCTTAATGTTTGAGCAGTAGGAGGGGCAACATAATGAGAAGCTGGGCCGAGCCTTCACAGAAGCAATTTAAGTTCAAATCAGACCTCAGGGAAACAAAGAAAGCCCCGGTGACATGTAGCCTGCTCAGAGTAAATCACCTCTTACATTGTGTCTGGGCTCACCTGATAAGTTGGTAGGTTTTCACATTTCCCTGTGAAAAGGGTTTTGCCACTGTGCTTGAGGACACCACCGGGGCCTCTGAACCTAAATGACTATTTGAAATTGCAGTGCAGCCAATTGTGCATCATTTTGTGCTCCCTGTGGAAAACAGTAATTGACTCAGAAGACGCAAAATGACTGTGAAATTGTAACAGAGCATATTTTTGTTAGAAATCATCCGAACAGACGTATAGTTTTGCTGCAAATTCCCAACGAGCAAAATAAACCAAAATAGAGTGCCGTCTGGCTTCGTAGTGCAAAGTGCCGAGGTGAGAGAATAAGTCAATTAATTGCTCAGGCAGTCAAAAGAGAATTAATCAGCAAATTTTTTATTAATAAATTAATCGTTGTTATATTTCAAGCAAAAATGCCAAACTGTTTGCCCGATTAAGCCTCTCAGTTGTGAGCATTTACAGCTTTTTCTTGCCATACATGACAGTAAACTGAACATCTTTTAACTTTTGAGAAATGATGTTGTTTTTTTTCACTATTTTCTGATACTTTATAGACAAAGTTATTAATCAAGGATCACCTCTGATAAAAATCGGATTTGCCACTTTGGAAATATCAGATGTTGTCTTTCCAGTTAGAGTTGGTGGAATTATGGCAAGCATTGGTTCAGCAACATATCTTAAATGTTGTTTGTCCAGCTGCCTCTTTCTGGCTGATTGTGTGGTTAAAGGTGATGGCAGAAAACAGATTATTGACAAGGGTGGAGAACAGCCGCCATGCGCTCCATATTAAATGAGAACTCAGTGGCCGGGACAAAAATGAAAAAGCAACAGTTTAGAGCTGGATCGTTTATGCACAGTATGTATTTATGGATGATCCTGTGGAATTTTCAATTTCAGTTCAGTCAAACAATTTCGGTTTACTTTATTTCGCCAGGATGATCTGCTTAGTATCAATACAGTTTTCCATGGAGTTCTTAGTACATTTATTTGGGGAAAAAAAAACATGCTGATGTTTAGCAGATATAATGTTTACCATGTTCACCCTCTTAGTTTTAAGAAAGTAACATTAGCTAATTAGCACTCTACATATTGCATAGCTGAGGTTGAGGGGAATGTCATTTGGTCATAAACCAAAGTCATTTTGCCCTTATCAGTAATGTCATCAGGAAGTGTCATCTGGTGTCCGTGAATGCACAGATATTAATACCAGTATGTTCAATAGTGAGTATATAATAGAGTATAATAAAACTTCCAACAATAGTAACAGTGTCTAAAGTTTGTAAATAAAGTGTACTAGTATCCATTTTTCAGTTTACATTCGAATGCTTTACATTTTTGCCTGCAGGGATTTCAGGGAGATACGGAGCCACGGTGCCTTTTTCACCTTTCTCATGTGCAAACAATCACTTCCTATTCAAATTTGTTCTGGGCACGTTCAGGTTTGTAATTGTGTGTAACTGTGATTCTGTGGGTACATTTGCTTCAAGTGAGCTATTACATGAGGTGATTTTATAATTCAGAAAACACTAAAGTGAGAAAAAAGAAAAAAGGAAAATGAAATGTTCAGGATATGAACAATCAACAAGGCCATAACCGTATCTCCAGGGCACTGGGGTAATATGGCACATAGTGAAACCCTTATAAGATCTGTTAACTTCCTCTTTTAATGCTAACATGTATTCACCTCCTTTTTGTTCCAACAAAAAGAGCTGTTTGCCTGTATGTGGACTTTTATATGTCTGACTGTCACTGCCCAGATCCAGCTGGCCAGTTGCAATATTGCATTATTCATAAAACATAAACACACAAAATGGTTCCTCTGGTCCACTCCCCACCAAAGTCAGAAGATTAATGATTCACTCTTTAGGTTATAATTCAAAGTTCATCCTCACATACATCATATTTTGAAGCACATAGATTATAAGAGAGAGAACATTTATCATGTGACAGGGCATACACAAGCTCTCCTGCACATATAACACACACCCAGGACTCCTGTCTACTGCTACGCACACATGCACTCATGCACACGCAATTTGTTTTAACACCAGGCCCCACTACAGTGAACATCCTCTTTCACATCCAGTTATTCTAATTTTATTCAGACACATCTCCTCTGAAGCATTAAAGTGCCGTTTGCACAAATAGATGAGAGATAATAGTCTAAGGAACTGGTCATTCTTATACTCTGCTGCCCTGTGAGAGCAAGAAAGATGATAATCATTCATCACAATAATCAAACCGTGAGACACACACAGGATTTTATGCAGCTTCCTGCAACATCTGACTTTTACAGGAAGCAAGGAAAAGCAAACTGCGGAGGCAAGTGGAAGAATTTTAATTTAAATGCTAAACTGTGATTAATTCTATCATAAAACTTTACCTTATTTTTAATTTGTAAACATATACTACACACACACACACACATAAACTCTCTCCCTCTCTCTCTCTGTATATATGCGGTATATATGTGTGTATATATATATATAGAGAGAGATAGATAGATAGATAGATAGATAGATATATCTATATATACATATAGATAGATAGACAGATAGTTTGGAGCATTCTCTTTCCTTATGCCTTTTTCAGCATTAAGCATTGCACGCTTATTAGCAGCAATTCAGGCATACACTATATGTATCTCATTTATTTGAATGTCAGCGCAAATAATTATTGGTTGCTAACTGGCTGCCTTTTATTCCTTAGTTGTCATTGTTTTATTTATTTTTTTATGAGATGTCTTGAAAAGTCAACATAAAGGCTTAGTTCTGAAATGAATAGTTTGACATTTTGGGAAAGATGCTTATTTGCTTTCTTATCAAGAGTAAGATGAGAAGATCAATGCCACTCCCATGTCTGTCTGTAGGGTAATTATGAAGCTACAGCCTGCAGCAGGTTAGTTTAACTTAGCATAAAAACCGGAAATATGGGAAACATCTGACCTAGCTCTGTCAATGGATAACAAAATTTTGTTTTAGTATGCATTAAAAAAAAAGATGATATAATTTGTTAATTAGTGAGCCTTAGCTGACAGTTTCCCCCTGTTTCCAGAGTCTATGCTAAGCAGAGCTAAGTGTCTGCCAGCTCTAGTTACATATTTACTGTACAGACATTAGAGTGGTATCAAGCTTCTCATTTAACTCTCAGCCCGAAAGCAAATAAGTGTATTTCCCAAAATGTCTGCTCCTTTATTGTTGCTTCTACAAGATATATTTGAGACAAAACTACAAAGAAATATAGCAGCATTGAGGATAGAAAGGTACCATTAAACTGGTAAAGGCTGCATCCACGACATCTCTGGAACAAAACTCAAAACTAGCAGCAGTTAGAAAAAGAAAATGGCAAAAACCTGACAGTGACAGTTATGCATATGGACTGTATAAACATGCATGAAATTGAAGAAAAAGGGATGGAAGGCTCATCAAAAATAATTCATCCCAGAAATACAAGTCTGGTACATTGGATTAACTGCTGGTCACAAATGAAACACAGACTTCATCAACTTTCGAGCAATTTCTACCGACAGCTGATAACCTCTCAAACATCCCAGCAAACATTAACCCTGCCTCTCAAAATGATAGACTGTATTATGTTCTAATCTTCTCTCAAATACTTGATAAGAAAGGCTAATTTGAGTGCTGATGGAGTTGAGAATACAGCTGAAGCTCAAGAATAGATACAGATATCGCATCATAATCACAAAGAGGTCTGACTGCACACATTTAGAAACAAATTGGTCTCTTCACAAGTCCAATCACAGTTTCAGAGAGTTGATGTGGGCAGATTGAATTCTCTCTAAATTGGCATGGCAATGTCACAGATGCCACTTCAAATGAGGTTTGAACATATATTCATTCTGTAGCTCATTGGCTTATGTTAATCCTTTCCATTTGCCACTTGTCAGAGGCAAGTGTCACTTAGTGTTGCCGTCATCTCACAGTCTTTCAGTAACTCGCACAAGACGCGTCAGTCTTTCAATCAGGCAAAGAGAGTTTCGGATCAGCTTAAACTTTTTCTGGCCACTTATTAGATAATAAATTATGCCAGAAATGTATCCAATTTGGCAAAAATGCAGAGGCTTCGTGGAATGATTTATTGCTCAGAGGTTGGTGATGTGGGGATGTTGTTTTTTTTAACAGCACTGATGGACTCAGTCCTCCACACGAACTGAGCATCCCGTGTCCTCTCCGGCCTGCTTAAAACGTGCGTCACCCCACGTTGTCACACTGCGGCGGGTCCAGATACGCCCTCCGGTTCCAGCCTCATCTGCTGATGATGAGCACGTGATAAGGGGTGAAAGCTCCGGAGCGGCTTCCAAATGGACCTGGAGCTGAGAGTATTTTTGTTGTTTGCCGTTTACAGAGGTCAAGAAAGAACTTGGAACCTCAGCGTTTCAGTCAAAACGGACAAAGCAGTCCTCAAAGTTCTCAACAACAACAAAACAAAAATAGAAATCTTAAACTTTTCTTGTATCATGGAAACTGGCAACTCTGTCTTATGATGAAGATCACGGCTGTGTGCGGAATTCACACTGCTGACATCGGACTTGTTTTGTCAACAGCTCTCCGACTGCTCGCTCAGCCCTAACAACTTTACAGCTGAGTGAACAGGACATGTTCCTACCAGCATCACACCCACATCGGCTCCTTATCCCCATCGTCACACTTATTGTAGTGCTCGCCAGTTATAATAAAAGGCTCCGGGGATCTAGGAAAGAAATGTACAGTACGGCAACACAAAGCACAGTGTAAAGCAGGAGCACGTAGACCAGGGAATTTGACTTATTCTTTTTGTATTTATCTCATTGTATAACACTGTCTAAAATTTCTATAAATACTTTTCAGCCTAAATGTGCAAACAGTTCTCTGTGTCATCCGAACAAACAACTGAAACTATTCTTAGAATAATAAAACGGGATGAAAATGAAAATAGCCGCCCCCCCCCCTCTGTTACTGGTTCAGACAGACCGGGCTTCTCCACCCGCACTCGACAAAAAACCTCCCGAGGCCGTGCTGCGAATGCAACGCACCCCCTGAGGCGGGCGGGTCGTTTAAAAACGTGTCCAGGAACCCGCCCGCGCCGTCTCACCTGTCGCACCTCGTGCGTTGCCGATCTGATGTTAAACAAACAAAACAAAACAAATCGAAACAAAACAAACAAACAAAAAAAAAAAACCTGCAGCAGACAGTCGCCGGTTTCGCCGCAAAAGTAAACGCAGCATTTTTAAAGGAGTAATGCAAAAAAAAAAAAAAGAAGTGCGACGTTGGCACTTGACTGTTTCATGAAGGAAATGTTCGCCTTCGCTTCTGGCTCCGAAATCAAACGCTGGCATGTGTAATCGCGCACTGCAAACCGGAAGTGGGATTTTCCCGGCCTCTCGCTGCAGACGGAGGTTACGTGACATCGGATCATCCCGCGGGATTCAACGTCCCGCTCCGCCTCATCGGGGTAAGTGTCGGCCGCGGTCCGCCGCGGTAGCCTCGGGCCCCGCTGCGGTAGCCTCGGGCTCCGCCGCGGACCCGACGCCTACGTCCGCTCTTACCGCTGTTGCCGCTGTGTGTGCAGCACCTGGTTTGGTATTAATTGTGAATTATTTCCTTGTGATGGCTTTTATTTTGGTGATTGGCACCTTTTATTTCTTCTCCTCCTCCTCCATTCATGGGGGTTGATTTGTGGAGCTCAAATAGGAAAACTCACATTTGATCATGCATAATTGATTATTGCCTCTTCATATATTACTTGTTGGATTGGTGTGTGCGTGTGTGTCTCTGTTTGGACCCCCCCCCCTCTCTTTGCTGCTGTTTGTAAGTGGATTTACTTCTGTGACCTCAAGTTTCTAGCAGAGGATATCATTTTATATTTCCTTCCAGGATGTGAGTATGAATTCTGTCCTGTTCTGCAGGGTTGTTGTTGTTTTCTGAAAAGGTTGGTTTCCAGGGAAACTCCTTCTACCAGTTTAGATCCTACATGTCTCCTCCTCGCGTTCAGTGAAGCTTTAGGTAAATATTTCAACTCAAAGCCTGGGTTGATATGGCAGCTTGCTTATGGTCCTTTCATATCATTACTAAATCTAGCAGATGACCTCCTGTTTTAAGCTGATATCTGTGTTGTAACGCTGTTCTGCTGCTTGTCTCTAATTATAGTTATGATCATCAGCATAGGTGACATATCTCAGGCTGCTGCCTGCATCCTGTATATGGTGGATTGGTGGGTTGAGATTTTTTTCCATCTCAGTTTACTAAACCTTACATCCCCTCAGTGCAGGGGGTTTGTTTGTTTGTTTGGATGGATGGTAGAGTTGAGTCAGTAGGTGTTGGGTGCTGTATTTATTGTGGTATCTAATGCTTTATTATGGTCACTCATCAGCCCCTGCCGTATAAATCTTTTCCAAATGACATCAAAGAGCGTCTCAAACTAATAAACAGACTCTGTCTGCTTACTTTCTTTTTCTCTATTTGTTTCTACTGATGCATTGTTTCTTGTATGTATTTCCATGTCTTTTTATACCTATAATCGCCATTTTAGACCACATCATAAACTCTAGTCTTCGAGGAGTACTCGTGAAAACTGAAATCCACAAGTGTTGTAGTTTGTTGAGTCAGTAAACAAACCAAACGATGAAGGCATCAACAATCTTCACAGTTTCAGTGGGATTTATTTTTCATCAGTCGTTTGAAATGTAGTTGGCAGCTACTTGTTAAAAATTGTCGCAAAAATTCTTAATTTTGAGTCACATCCTTAAATTAAACATCTTCTGTCATGCTTTAAATTATATATCTCTTCATTCTCAACATGAGATGAAAAACCCAAGACCACAGATCATTTTTTTCAAATATTACAAATAACTTCATGTTATTCTAGTACTAATCGGCAAAATCTGATCCTGTTTATCCAACCTGCTCAGTGTAAATTTTTGTCAGTGTTTTCCTTGCCTTCATTTTTTTTTTTTTCTTTTTTTTTTTGCCAGTGTTTTCATTGGCTGCCTCACGCACTGATTCTGCTCCTCGGCTCCCTTGAGGAGCATTGTGGGTAGGTCATATGATCTTGCACTGCTCATCATCTTTCCCTTTGAACAAATGAGAAGTCCTGCGCCCTTTGAAGCATTTTTGTGTGGCATGTTCAGGCAATTAATGCATACGTGAAAAGCCGAAGCGAGCGTAGATGAGAAACGATGACAAGGACGCGTGAGGAAAACGAGAGAAGGGACAGAAGAGGGAGAGACGGGGTTTCAAGCTTCATCACCTCTTTCCAGGTGTCTCTGCCCGCATGATTTCGTCTGTGAACTGCAATCAACTTCCTTAACGAAATAAGTAATTAACATATTATAATTGTGCTACAGTTTGATTTGACAGAAATCATTTTCCATATCTAATACTATGCTAATTTAATCTGTTTCTCATTCGCCAACATGACCTTTCGTGATTAACTTTCATTGCAGATTTCTTCTGCGTTCCTGTGTGTGTGTGTGTGTGTGTGTGTGTGTGTGTGTGTGTGTGTGTGTGTGTGTATGTGAGAGTGTGTATGTGAGAGTGTCTGTCTGTCTGTCTCTGTCTGTCTGTGTGTGGGAGGGATTTATTTTCTTGATTGAAAATATAAAGATTTGTACTTTTTTACTGCAGATAGTCGAAAAGTTGTTTGTGGAGGGGAAGTAGGAACGAGGTAGCTGACATTTTTCTACATCGGATATTATCTCCCTCCACTGAGTACACATGAGGAACACACTGATCTGATTCACAGGATCAGTATCCCTGTAGTTTCTTACCTTTTATTAACTACATCAGGTACTGACCATATTAAATGATCTACATTAAGTTCAGTTTTTTCAATAACTTTATTATAAAATTCTGTGATTCTACTATCATTGACATTCATTCTATCTCGGGGCATTGACTAGTAAAGTAGTAAAGCTAAAGCAGATACTACCTCATCATGTTGGCATGTGCTTTGCAATAAATGCTTTTAAATGCGAAGGAAGCGTTAGGCCTTTATAGTGAAAACCATAATTCTCATACAATGCCATACTTGATTTGCTGATATTCCCGTAAACTGCCTTCTTCTATGTGTTGGGTGTGTTGTAACGCCAGACACTACAACTGACAAAGCGCCAACAATAAACACAATTTGATGGCACATTCAACAGGAAATGTGGCTCAGGAAATAATGGCCAACATGTACATCTTATAAATGACAAACTGTTGACAATCAGAGAAGGAAAAAACACAATGGTGTAGCTACATTGTTTAAGCAGACAGATCTTGGTTAGTTAAAACACTTTAGTAAACTTACTAACTGTCTGTATTTACCATACAGACTTGAGAGTCTGACAAATAAAGCAGTCATTTGCTGAAAAATGGAGGGTAGAAAAAGTAATGCAGTGGTGGCTAAGGCAGTTTATTATTTGTTTGCTGGGGATGTTTTTCTGTGGAGGAATATTGTTGTTGTTTCTGTGGGATTGTTGAATGATTCGTTCGCCCACAGTGGGTTTGCGCAGTCACATTATGGATTTTAACTTTGGGGAAAAGAGAGAAGTGGTATTGAATCAGCACTTTGTATCGGCAGATGCCCCGAGTCGATGCCTTATTATATGGAAAGAAGAAGTCAGGAGCTGCAGTATTGGACTACAGTGTAAATGCAGTCATGTCTTAACATTATCATTTAAATTCCAGGGTGTTTTTTTTTTTGTTGTCACATTTCTTTTCTGTCCTTCATGCCACTATTCCCTTTCTATAGTGGCAGAAACGCCAAAACAAATGGAAGAACAAGATTTTATCATTGATACAAGAGAGAAACCACAAGCGGTAATTTGACTACATATCGAATGAGTTATTCTTTGGGTTTTCAGAGAGGAGCAGAGTCCCCGGCCTCTTTAAGACACTCCTCCTCCTCCTCTTGCCTGAGAATCAAACTCATCAGACTCTGTTCTCTCCAAAAAAAAACAAGCTGCCTTCAGCTTTCAGCGCACGAGAAATCATGCTCAGGAGAGACTGTAGTTATGATGATCATGGGGGACTCGAGCTATCATGATCACAAGTTCCCATATTTAGGAGATTTTACCCTACAGAAAGAGCAAATAAAACATCATTTTAGCTAATTACAAAAGGTCAAGCAGTCTCCAAGGGATGTAGGAAGCGGAGAGGAAGTAATCAGAGCAGCAGTCAAGCGGTAGGGAGACTGACAGAATATGTGCCAGCTAGTAACGAGACAGCGTATCGGGCGAGGGTCTTGTTTTGCCGGATGATGGCTCTGAGGCCTCGGGGTTCACTGACAACATTACCACACTCTTCACCTCCTATACACAATGCTCATGTCATCATCGCCT
The DNA here is from genome assembly GCA_016859345.1 of Istiophorus platypterus. Classification (NCBI taxonomy): domain Eukaryota; kingdom Metazoa; phylum Chordata; class Actinopteri; order Istiophoriformes; family Istiophoridae; genus Istiophorus; species Istiophorus platypterus. The sequence goes on along the minus strand of CM029127.1, from coordinate 13,102,367 downwards.
TCGTGTGGCGTCGCCCATTTGAGACTTGACACCGTTGCTATTTTAGAGTGTCACTTGAGGTTTCAGGCATGAGCTTATTAGTTCAATCAGACTCAGTGCAGATGCTTAGTGTGTGCCAACTTAAAATCAAATCTAAGCATGTTGCACTTGAATGCCAACTTCGCCAAATCTCCCCGTGTGGCTCTTACAGTTAAGTGTAAAATTTGATTAAAGTCTCCTTAGAGAGAAATCTTCCGTTATTTGGAGGAAAAAGGCCACATATAGTTAAGATACAGCTCCTCAGAGGTAATATTCATAATACTGAGGTACAAGTGTCTGATGTTGTCATGTGCTATTTTATCGTCCATTTCGATTTTTATTTGTGTCTGCTTAGCGTCATTCCCCCTTGGACTTTCTTTACCGCTGCAGTATTTCTTTTCATCTTCGCTGTTTTTACTCACTCTCCACTTTTCTGCACAGTTGAGACAGTAACCGCCACAATCACTGCCTGGCTTTTGATTCTCATGTGAATACGACCAAGCCAAACAACTGAGGTGAAAATAGATTTGTTATGTGACTTGGGCAATAAGCTCATATCTCAGCCACATGATCTATTTTTTTTTTTACAAACTATGAAAAACAGCTTGACTTTGTTTTTCCTTCATGTCCGTGCTATATTAAAATGTTTATTACGTTCTTACTGAATATCTGAATTTTGATTTTAATGTCCTGCACCATTTACTTTAAATTTATCGTATCTATGTACCAACATGTACATGAATGTAAACCAGACCTGGGCAGCAAAGTAGATTTCGAGCCCTTATTTCAGAAATGCAGTAGAAAGAAGATTTTAGCTACTTCAAGTGAAAGTGTGACTCTGCTTCTTGATGCATCTGTTGCCAGGTGCTTCCGACATTTTCTCTCCTTCCTGTAGATGTGACTGACAGAATTATAGCACATCAGACTGGGGCTGCAGTACACAGTTGCTGTCATTTTCAGTCAGTCTGCTGACTTTTTTTTTTTTTTGTCCTTTAACTTAATTCTATGAAATGTCAGAAATGCCTGAAGAACATTCATCCCAGTGTCCCAGAGTCCACAGTGAAGTAAAGTAGAGAAAAATGGGAAATATTCACAAGTGAGAATCTATAACTGGGGATTTTTGAAAAAAATGATTTAAAGGATTCATCGGTTGTAAAAAGGAAAAAAAAAAGTTGCTAATTATTTTTGTCAGTAACTTAAACAATTAATTGTTTCAGCTAAACACCAAACACGATATCAGGAGATACATTGTGATGTGATAGCAACTGATGCAGATTCAACCGGAGTCTTATTTTCTTCTAAGTCTGTTGCATTATGATCTGCAGATCAAAATGTATCTTACTTGGCTTTGGTTCCTGCGGTTTTTGTGGCCCAGATAGTTAAGTGAGTTGGCTGTGAATCACAATTGCCAATATATTCCTGTGCATGTGTCAAAGTGGTTTTGAGAAAGTCACTAAAACCCAAATTGCCCCCAGCATATGCATATGCCAAAAAAAGCTTGTCTCTTTGTACAGAGGCATCTGCCAAATGAATATAATGTAATGTAATCTAATATTTTCTGCATCTTGCTTACCCCTGCAGTGGTGACAGATTTATACCAAAGAGGGTTTTTTGGAAGGGTTCAGGTTCAGTCACTGAAATAATTGCAATATATGCAGGCGTAAAGTTTGACACTGCAAACTTAAACTGTTGATTTTGATGCATGATGATATGGGCATGGTGCGAAATGCACTGCTTCCATTATCCTAACTCGATTTTGAATTTTCATCATTGGCAGTGTCAAAAAGACAGGTACAAGCCAACAAGCCAATCAGCATTTGTCACTGGCCGAGTAGAAAGAGCTTCTCCAGCCAAGTGTAAATGTGCCTGTTTGCCTATTTCACTCCATTACACGAATGGATATATTAACAAATCATAAATCATCCTAGATACCATGTGAGCAACACATCATACATTTATACTCTTGCCTCTTCTGTGTCATCACATTTTACATGCAATTTGATATTGTTGTTAAAAAGGAAATGCTCTGATAGACCCATGTAGTTTATCCAGTGTGTCAGAACTGAAAACAGTAAATATCTTCAGATTCACAGGTTGAATGTGCTGGCATCATTCAAGCAACATATTCACATCAGTGACAACATGTAAAAAAACATCTGGCACATGAGTGATCAAGGGGAAAAAAAAAAATGATTTCTGAATATGCATAAGCACACACACGTCCCTGATAGAATTAATACAGATGAGCAGTAACACTTATTTTAATTTGATACTTTGTCACAGAACAAGGAATAACCTCTCCAATATATATTCAACATTGTAATTACCCAAATTCGATAACATATGCTCATTGGTTTCAGTCACTTTTAGATCACCTGGCGCAGAACCTCAGCACAGATGGATCATTAAAAAATGAAAGTTTGTTGGTAATAAATTATTGCATAATCTACATTTAGGATGTAAACCGATGAGATATTTAAGCCTGTATTTTTATTATATATAGCTTTTACTTCAAGTATCATTATGGCCTGAATCATTTTTTTCTGTTTACTTTTTTAACATCTGATTGTCATAACGTGGGTGCAGGTATTCTTTACTCTGTGGGTGTGTGTGTGTGCGTGTGTGTGTGTGTGTGTGTGTGTGTGTGTGTGTGTGTGTGTGTGTGTGTGTGTGTGCGCGTGCACTTGTGTGAGAGAGAGCGAGAAAGAGAAGGGGTGGGGTGGGTGAAGGGTATTTTGGGGACAGTAAAGCAATTAAACTGGAGACAATTGAAGGAAAGCTGGAGAGTGATTGGAACCAGTGCAGGACACACAACAGACTGTAAATATCACATTACCTTAATATGTTCAGCACTGTATCACTATGCGCTCTGCAGGACATGAAGTCATCCATGACCTTTATCAACCTCTGTTGGTGACCAGAAGGAACTGCAGCAACATTTAAGAGAACTTTTCTTCTCCAGTAAAAGTGTCTGGTACAGTTTATGCCCTTGAGGAAGCCCTGTGTGATGCTCCAAATAAAATCAAATCAGAAAAGGATTGTCAAAGTGCAGTATGGTCCAGCATTGCAAGCAAATGACCATATTCTCACTGTGGCATGAGATATGTGTGTTTAATGACAACCAATGGATGAGCCATGAAATTATTGTCATGTGCTTCTAAAGAGAAGTCACATCTCACAGGCCCCTCAAAACAACTTAAAAACAACTTGTCATGCATGACATTAATGACCAATGGTTTTGCTGAAACTGATATAGAGTAAATTACATTAAAACATTAAGCACTAATGTACTGAATCTATGAAATAATGGGGACACATAATTATATTATAAACTGATGTAATGAGTCTTAGTAACAGCCATTACTGCAGTGATTTCCCTTCTCAGGTCTATAACGATCACAAAGGAGGGAAAGTAGATTGAATTTTTAAGCTCCGAGAAAATGAAAAATAAGACAGTGCAGAAATGACTAGAAGTGAAATGGGTTCAGTGAATTTAGTGTAAATCCTGATTCTAATATACTGTTACATGAGGGTTTGGTGGAAGTGGAGATTGGGAATGACCTGAAATTTGACTAGTTTGTTCTAAATCAGAGAAAATGATCTACTCTATACTGAGCATCAAGAACCAATAAGTGAATAAAAGCTTTATGGGTAACGGAAGATGACTCTAAGTCAGGGACAGATAGAAAACATTCGTTGAGATGAGCTTTGCAAGACAGCCACCAGCAGCAGTGCACAGACAGTAGACGACAGTAACCGTCTTTGACTTCTCAACATCAATCCTTGACCTGTCACCATGACTTTCTCTTACTAACAGCCGGATGACTCAGATGCCGTTTATTATTTACTTCAAAAGATGTTTATCAGTTGAAAATGAACAAGGTTTTACTGCGTTCACTTTTCTCTCTCACTAGCGAACAAGCGACTAAGTCGGGCAAGAAATTCTAAGGTGTGAACAAGTGAGCTAGTTAATTGGTTTTTTTAAGGTCCACAGCTGTAGACAGGAAACATGAGCATTAATACCTTACATGTACAATGATACAGATAAATTGGTTTCACATGCACCGCTGCTCTGAGAAGATACTTTACACAGTCAAAACAGTTACTTGTTCCATTCGTGACAGTAGAGCAATACCAACCTGAAACTACTAATTAGCATTCAGTTTTTATTCATCTGTTTTCATGTTTTCCAGATATGATCTTGTTTTACTAAACATTCCCCTTCTGATCGGCATTGTCCTAATACAGAAGTGACCGCTAGAAGCGCTTGTGGACTCGTTCTTTACATCTGTGTGTTTACGAGGGCATAATGCTCATATCTGAGCGGCTCCGTCTCGCAGCGTTAACTTATTTATTTCACACTCTGACACCGGCGAATATCTCCTCACCTCTTCCCCCTCCTGGGCCTTTCGGATGAGGCAACCTTAAGGAACATTGAAATGACAAGCATGACGAGTCCTGTGCGGTGGTGAGGGGATCCAAGAGCCCAGCCTCAGGGGCCTCCCTTTAAGAAACTCTTCTTTCACTTCTTAACCGTTCATCCCTCTCTTGACTCATTTCAAATAACTCAATAAAGAAACAAAGATAACCCACAGCTGCTACAGCTTGGGTATTGATGGTATACAGTAAAAAAACAGTTATATTGATTTGGTCCTGCACTGAATGTGTGTGTTGTGAATGTTTCTGTCACAGAGGGAGGGAAACATGAAGGGGTTTTTATTTTGGTTCTGTAACTAATTTTGTGTACAAATACCACAACTGGAGCGTTACACTGTAAAAGAGAAACCGGTGTTGTCAGTCTCTGTCCTTTCTCCTCTTTGGTCAAATAAGATGACTAATTTGGCAACATGAATGCCACCCTGAGCGACGCTATAATTCAGAGCGGAGCCATTATGGCGAACATTTCAGGAGAAAAATGTTCACATCCCAGCAAAATGCAGACTCAGCAGGGTTTATGAATCATTTGGTAACACTACATGAACACAGTCACAGCACCTGAGTTTTACAGCCAGAGCTCACCGCAGTTATGAATAACACACATCAGTGGTAAAATGTCAGTTTATTGTGCAATGCTGAGAAATAGTGTGTTCAGTGGCATTTAACGTCAAGGTCAGGAGGGCTTCTTTTGCAGAAAATGTACCGTAAATACAGTTTTGTTTTGGTTTTTTATGTTCTTTTTTTTTTTAAAGAAGTAAAATAATAATAATAATGATAACAGATCTTATTATTGATTTTTACAGCTTGGCCTGGTTTATGGAAAAACAGAAGGCACAAGCCAATTAACTCTCTACCTCACAAACATGTCTTCAGGTTACTTTTCTCATATTGCACAATCAGCTGTCTTATCAGCTGGTGTACATGCTAAAAAAAACCATGAGTTTACCCTTTGTCATCTTTACAAGCTTTTTCCTGGGCTTTCAACCACATCTCATAGCCTCGCTTTGTGTATGGAGTTTGCTCAGTATTCGATCCTTAGGGTAAAACTATGAAAAGCAGTTTAAAGCACCATTAAAAACACAGTAACTGGAATTTGAGTCGTCTTGGCTGCCGTTTCTTCCCAAAAGAATCAGTCCATGAAGCTAAGACAGAATGTTTTTCATTTCAGGTGGAATATGCGGGATGACGTATCGATTCTGCTGGTCTTGTTATTTTCTGGGGTGTTTTATGCCTTTTTTGTTTGATAACCAACAACAGAGAAGTGAAAGGAAAATTGTGGAGAAGGAGGTGAGGCAGTAATGGTCCTCGGTCGGGCTCTAAGTAGAGATGTTTTGGTTCGCAGTTGGCACCCTAGTCTCTGGGTAACCAGGGTCCCCAGTCTATCAGTTTTAGGGGGGATCTCTACAGTGCAAGTTGAAACTAAATGTTAAGATGGATGAATATGAAACTAATGCCTTTGTCTGACAGGACCAAAGAGAAATAAAGATCTTGTTAAATTCTCAACCCGGTTAAAATGTAAGTATAGTTAGTTACTTACTTACTTAGTTAGATACTATAGTTAGTATCCTTACAGTCAGGCCCAGTAATATATTCTGTCTTTAAGGAAAATTTCTCTGATCTAAGTATATGTATGCATGTGCGCATGTGTGTGTGTGTGTGTGTTTGTGTATATTTTGTGTGTGTGTGCAGCTGATACATGACATTAGCAGGATAAATAAAAATCAAATGCTGTTTCGAGATGGTAAAAACATTGCACACCTTTTAAGAAAACTCTCTTCAAAGCCTCACCAGTAAAGCTAGAAATTCCTTCCCGAGGCATCAGTAAAATCAAAAACAACAAACACTGCACTTATGCTCCTGTTTAGCTACTCATATGTTGTTGTGTTTTTTTTTCCTGCTAAAAAGGAAGCTGCGCTCAAGAAGGAGAGAGAACCAACCTTCAAAAAAGTTCTAAAAGAACAAACAAGTATCAGTTTTCAGCTTTCTAATCTCGGCACGTTCGAGGCAGACACATGCAGACTTAGGGTTTTTTTGTATGATGTTGGTTTGCGACAAAAGGTTGGCAAATTGTGACAAATTACTTTACTCTAAATTTACGTCCTCTTTGGTGTCTTGCACCAGCAAGAACGGGCCTGTAACAAGATTTGGGGTAATTCTGTGTTTTATTCAAACTTAATCCTGTGCTACGTTGCAAAAATTTAGATTGAACCATGGACGGGTGCAACTCGAGTCAGTGATCTCAAGCAAAATTTAATTCTAACCATCATAAGATGCACCACAATAAAAATTGACCCAAAGGTGACATGTGCTGCTACTACACAGAGCGCCACACTGAAGAGGCTTTCGTACGATGTGGAGTTTTTTCCTGCGATGGAGGAAAATGTTCTCGGCCTTGTAGTAACAAACACGTGGTGGTTGTTTGTCGATGGAGGTTTTTAGAGCTTGTTTCTGACTATGACTTAACACCACCCAGGAGAGAGAGAGAGAGAGAGAGAGGGAGACGGGGGGGGGGGTGCAAGGAGTTTTTGCCCTATATAGACGTCCCTGTGGGAAGGGTTGAGAATCTTTGATTCTCTTTGAGTAGACATTTAGTAATGTTTTATATCGTACAACCAATAAAACACAAGTCCTTGACTAAAGACTCGGACTCCCCCTGGACGTCTGCTCTACGTGGGCAGAAATTGTTTGCCTCAGACACACTCCTCCATCTCTTCCCACATCGGCAATTACCTAATGCACTGTTTACTGCCTAAAAGCTGTTCATTTACCATACGTTAGGATTATTTAAGGCTCATGTGGATGATCATTTTTAAATCCTGCCATAGGCAAAGTGGTTCCGTTCCTTCTTTAAAGCCCCGTTTTGGACCAAACCTGACTCTTCTGTGTCTTTTTAAACAAGAGTCAATATTGAATGGGAAGATACAAGCTCAGAAAGAGCTGAAGATAAAGTGTTACTGAAAATTTGCTTTTTTTTCCACATCAATCTGCTGTTCTAACGTTCGGGGGAGAAAATGAGACATTAAAACCTTTAGAGGCTATAAAATGAACCAGTCTCCAGCCATGCTAGCTGCTTTGTAAGGGCTCTGCAATATGCAGAGCATTATATTTGAGCTACATGCAACATGCCAATATGCTCACACTTATGATTCACACTCTGATGTTTATCAGGTATGTTTACCATGTTTGCCAACTTTGTTCGGCGTGTTAACATGCTAATATTTGCTAATTAGTGCCAAACACAAAATAGATTCGAGGCTGGATGGGCAAAAACACAACTAAACACTACAGAACTGACTGGCTGTGTCACTACCTCCTAGGTATCCTCAAAGGTGAGCAGAGGGGGAGTTTTATTGTGAAGTCGGTTGGAACACCATAAAGAGCCAAGAGCGGGTGTTTAACAGGACAATTAACAGCGAGATAGGAGATCGATACAGCAAGGTAGAGAGGAGGCGCATCTCTGTCACTGTGATGTGTTATTAGTGCCCGACAGTGGAGCGATCTGGCGTCTTTCCAGTTCCCGGGCCTTGTCATGTACTTTGCTCCCCGGCAATTAAACCAAACCCCCTCTTTCCACTCTGTGCTGCAGATACAAAGTCTGTAAATAACCATTTCATAAATTACAGAAGCATTAACAAGTCAGCGCACGGCGAAATCTTTGACATAACAAATAATACCTTTTACCTGAGATTTATTTTGGCACCATCGAGATAATATCCTCTTGGTCTTTTTAACAACCGTAGTATATGGCTGTGATACGTTCAAGGTCTGGGATAAGGCAGATAGGCTCACTCATCTTCATACCCATAAAAAGGTGAATCTTTATTTTGCTTTACGGATGCTGTTGCTCCTCCTGTTGTTCTTTTAAGGGTCAAATGATGCATAACCACTCTATCTCTGTTCCAGGCCTCCTTGTGGTAAGAAAGAGAGATAGTGGGGCATTTTTGCAGTAGCTTTACTGTACATTTTAAAAGCCTCACATCTGGTAAAAATTGTGCCAAATAAGTAAGCGCCACAGGAAGCTCAATAATATCCACAGATCCAAACCTGACTATGAGAAGTGCACGCTCTCCTTTGCTGTTTGACTGACGGGATCGAATCTTGTTTTAAAGATCCAATCACTGAATTTTATTTTCTCTTGACTTCTCCAAATTGCGATGACCAGCTGTTTAATTTTCCAGGATTCCTGTGTGATACCTGGTCAGGAGAATGAATGTCAGCAGGTCTGCGTCGTTTTACGGCTTCTTACTGACTTAGCAGTACAGAATACAGAACCGTCCTGCAATGAAACTGTCATTTTAAAAACACACAATAACAAAGAATGTTTAGTAAACCAAAAAGCATGATTAGTTTTGATAAAGAGACTCCGTACCAAAGTAGCCACAGCCTGTTAACTTGTATGTTTACTAAGGGGCAAGTAAGAGTAAGCTACATTATACTTAAAAAAAAAAAAGTCATTTCAACCTCTGCATGGTTTTAAAACTGAAAAATAAACTGATAGTTTGAAACCTGTTCTTTTGTCAAAACAATGAAAATGGTCCCCAACTTTTCGTCTATTCATAACTCTGGTGTATGTGTTAGAAACCGTGTCACAAAAATGATATTCTGCTTCTTTCAGTGTCCCACTCCCTCAGTTTTCCTTTGTCCCTGACTTTGAGAGCTTATTGAAAACTCTGTGGGGTCTGCTGAAGGAAGCACAATAAATAATGTGGAGGAAGATGGTGAGTTACACAACAGCACAGTTCAAGAACAAGCAGAAATTAATTTCCAAACCTGTTTGTGCTCATCTCCGGTCACTGGGAGTCAGACAGGTTTACAGCACAACATGAGTGTAACCACACACTTTGATTCTAAAGTTCTTACACAGTCATCTAACCACCTGTATATAATCCCCAAAAAGTTTTTTTTCAAAAAGATAGATATGGATCTTTGGATACTATTTTGATGTCTTGTCATATGAATATGAAAAGTACATTCTGTAAAAATTCATCATGTTTTTCATTTTTGAATAACATTTTAAGTTCATCTTTCAGATATTTTACTGCATAGGACAGAAGTGGTGCATTGTGGATAAGCTTAGCTAAAAATAAATGGAATCTCTTCCAAGTAGAAAGAGGCTTTAATTTCAAGGAACATACCAGTCGTATGATTAAATGCATGGTTTTTTGTTTTCATTGACATTGCTGAATTTGCTCTTCTTTTATGATAACACAGAGTGTTCTGTGCAGCTGAAAGAGTAAAGGAAAAATGATTTTTAAAAAGCTCTGATGGGTAGAATCCAAAGTATTACCTCAGGTTAGATAATATTTCATTTACTTCCCCATGTTGATAAGGGGGAAGTATAACGTAAAGCTGTAAAGAAAAGCTGGAGGGCAGAAAAGAACAAATGCGGGGACATAGTTCATCATCAAAGATATACAATACAGCATATAATGTACATAATGTACAAAGAATTGTGCTGAGTAAAGTATCTAGTATGCAGCAGGATTTCTCCCATTAAATAGTTTTTCTTTTTTAACATGTAATAAAACAACGGGCATTTATTAGCCTATCTAGCTTATTCCACTGTGCACATCTATTGTAGTTTATTTTGAGTCAATCTCATCTAAAAAGGCGACTTTATTTTCAGCTGTATTAATCCAAAATTGAAAATAGTCCAAAGAACTGCACTTTTAATTCCTTTTCACGTAACCTGAGCTGGAAACTACAGCGCCCAGCTGTTTTTTTTCCTGATATTACTGCACCTTTAAAAAAAAAAAAGAAAAAGAGAGAGAGAGAGAGAGAGCATATATTCATGACCTACTCTTAAAGATATACATTTTCAGTGGGAATCAGTGGGATCCAGTGGACTTGAAGCTGAGAGTTTAAAGCATTGGGGGTTCTTTGTTTTTTTGTTTTTTTTTGGGGGGGGGGGGGGGTGAAAATAAGAATAATTTAGAATAAAGCTTGATAATAGCAGCCTTGTCCTTTTAAAAGAGTCCAAATGCTGTTGGTTTTCTGTCCAAGAAGCTGATTACTGCAGTAACCTGTGGTCACCTTGTATCTGGGTGAAAACCAGCAGAGTCCTTTTCGAGTGGCGACCTTGCAGCACTAGTGTTTAGGTGGATAATCCAAGACATGAGAACGGTACGGTCTTAGGCCAATTTAGGTTAGGTTCCACGAGATATACTATCACAATGGTCGACATCCATTTTGTTGATAGTTTCAGGAAGTGAGAGGGGCATTATCAAATGATTTAAGATCCGATGGCTCGACTTTGAAGCAGGTGAGGGTTTTAGACCTGAATTGGTTTTCTGTGTCTTTTGTCAACAGCAGATCTTATCAAAAAAAAACTGTAAGTGACAACTACTGGAGGTTTGGCTGACAGTCTGGGTTTGATGCCCAGTAGCCCTTTTTAGACAATTAGTATTTTATATGGATCCGTCAGACTAGCACTTGTGTGCACGTGTAGTGGTTGGATGACTCCTTTTCTCCTTTTGATAAAATCCAGGGTTGTGACACTGTTTTAACCCTGCAGAAGCATTACTCAACAAATCATTGGATTTTGTCTGTTTGTTGTTAGTGTTTTATCGTATTAAAGGCATGCACATTGATTTTTTTCCCTCTTTCCTCTTCTTTAAAAGTGTGTCGTAGGGGGGAGAGTAGTTTCCTTTAGAGTTTGTCCTCCAGATGTCTCTGTGAACTCCAAATGCTCTCATGCTGTCTCGCACAATCATCCCTCTTCATTCCCACTAACAATTAGGTAATGAAATATTGATTTTTAGTTAGATTCATATTGATGCTATTAGCTTTGCATTGATAAATCACTGATGCTGGGAGCCAGACCAGGAAGGCATTACTGTGTGTTAATCTGATGGATATGCCTTCTTCTTCCTGCGTGTCTCTCTCTACCTGGACTGTCACACTCCATCTTTTACTGTTCATTGCAGGTTCATAACAGCGGCTTAACCAACTTCTTTTTCACTATATTAAAGGTCTCATTCTTGGCTGTGAATTGAGGATTCACTTGTTGACTTTAGATGGAAACTTCAAAAGCATTTTTGATATTAACTACAACTTCTGAAGAAGAGAGTAAACAATGGTTACCAGGAGAGAGAATCACCCCTTCGTAAGCTTATAATTAACCTCGATATACTTGATATTTTTCAAACATTCTTGCATATAAATAAGAGATGATATGGTATTTGGTGGATGCTCATATTCAGAGTATCTTGCAGTACGACGACGCATGTGAGAATCACATCTCTGACCCTGGCGACTTTAATGCCATGCTCTAACAATCGGCGTTTACGGAACAACATTTCCAATCACCCACTGTGGCTGCTGGGAAATCTCCTTATCACCAGTGTCCACCTGTCTGAGGCGGTGCTCAGTATTTTAGCCTGCTGTCTAGTCATTACTGTCACAGTGGGGTCTCAGTATCTAAAACTGAGACACTACAATACACTTTAAAGACTTGAAACAAATTGAAATTTACTTTTATATGGAAATACAATTGCATGCTAAAAGAAAAACAAATGCAGATCTCCATACGGTTTATACCTTATTTAAGACTTGACTTGTTGAAATTAAATGTGACTTGTATGAAAAGTATAGAGATGGAGAGGTCAAAAACCGCAGGCTTTAAGGTCTAGATCAGCTACTCCCAATGTTATTTGCTTCTGGCATCTCAGTACAAAGCAATGTTGTAGCCTCTAATCACTAAGTGCATGTCTGTGGGTTGAGACTGATTTCTACCATCTCAGACTGTTTCTGTTGAGTTAAAAATTAAAAATGTTTGGACGCCCAAAAAGGTAAATGTACTTAGATTTTTGCAGGTAAAAAACAAAAGGAGAAAAGTTTCAAAAATAAACAATTCTCTATTACAAATTGTTTCTTTCTTCACCCCCTAAGTCAACTGTATTTTTCTTATTTCCATGTCATAACCCCTCAGATTCATATTCCGTTTCCTGGGGGAGGGATTCCTCCTCAAACCCCATGTTGGGAACCACTGGTCAAGATGATTTGTGCATAAAGATGAAACATTCTCCCAAATATTTGTAACATATTGAAGAAATAACCGACTGCTCAGCTTGCGTTGACTGCACCCATTTCACTACCTGCCTCATACAAACCTAAACAAATTAGTATTCCCTTTCACACCCATGTCCCAAAACCTAATCACATTTTTATCTTATTTATTTTTCACTTACAAAACTGTGTACAATTTTGGGTTTTTGTTTTTTTTTTTAAATAGATGAATTTATTTATTGAACTGTTCAGCTATTTTATGTAAAGTTCCTACATTATGGTCTTGTGTGTAATTCTGGTGGAGAAGAATAGTAAATTCCTTTAACTTCACTGACTTCAGGTCACACCTTTTAAATTGTATCTTAAAGGCCTGGATTAAAGTTAAACTCCCATTTCACTTTAACATTTAGTCTAAACCAGATGTATCCCCAAACCTGAACTCTAACCTTTAAACCACCCTGTTAAGAAAGTAATTAAACCTCCCAAAATAAAGTCACTTTACTTCACTGTCCTCACTAGAAATGTCTGAAGCTCAGACTGGTTCTCGTAGGAACAGCAGGACAACACACACTCGTACACACTCATACACACAAAGTCCTGGCAGCTGTCACTCCGATCGGCCACCAGTCCGTCTCTTCTCTCTGCTCGACAACAGCCAGGCGTTTCCCTGTCAGACAACATATGCCACTGCATTTCCCCCCACTCCGAGCCGCCTGACATTATCTACTCTCAGACCCTGTGGCCGGCACCAACTCTCAGCCCACTTGCTGCTGGCGCTGCGTATGATCTCTGATGTCTCTCAGGCAGCTAACTGATGCTGTCACTGCACCAAGATATAACACAAGCCACTGACAAACACGTTGTGACAAGGACATACAGGCACACCAGCACGCACGCAGACTCGCACGTGCACGGTCGCACAAGTACCCGTGGCCTGTCGCCGTGCTAGACAACAGCAGCTGAGAGTACAACCTTTATTCAGTATTTATTTTCTCCTCCGCGTTTCGCCAACCGGATAAGCTAGGCTCACACATATGTTGCTAGTCCCAGGAGGATATTCGAATTAAAACGCTTTTCTCTGACTCTGTGACTTATTTTGGGTTTTTTTTTCTACATGTTAAACATTATCCACTCGACACATTTAAAAATGCAAAAAGTTGCCTTTGGATTCAATTTGGCCAAGTTTTATATTGACCAGATCTGACATCTCGGTCGTGCCTGCAGGCAGGAATCTGTCTGATACTTTTTCTTTGTACTATGTCAAGTTATACACATGAACATCTTATAGAAGAGGGCCTGGAATTTGCCACATAGCAGGTCTTGGCTCTACTATTTCTTGATCTTGCCTTCCATCTGCTGGTAGAAGCGGTAAACTGCAGCCAGTTCACGCTGACATCCATCCAGCACAGATGCGCCATTCGTCAGGGAGCAACTTATTTTACAGAATGAATCATGGGCGAATAATCCTCATGGATTTAACTGTCTCCATTCTGCTAAAATTATCATCGGGAGTAAAGTGAGACAGCTAAATGTAAACTATAAAAAGGCTTCTTTATGTCAGGGGTCTCCAACCTTTTTGGCTCGTAACCCCTCATCATAACTTGCGTCTATATGTGGTGGCCACTAACACAAGATTTTATTTTTTTTTTTACACAAGTCGAGTTTATTTACCAGCAACTGATGCATTCATATTTTCATTTGAAGGCTTGTGCGCGCGCGCGTGTGTGTAAACACTACACTATTATTATTCAACAATTAAACACTTTATTTGAATAATTTTACAGACAAACGCAGAACTGGTGAAAATAGAAATTCTGATACCAACATCGTAATTAACTATGAAACATGTTTTACATAGTCACAAAAATGAACCCGGTGAGAGCTCAACTTTAAGCTTGAGTTTCTGCATAAAAGTTCGGGCTTGCATAAAACTTCATTGTCTCGTGGTTTCCTGTGACTCTTCCCCTGCCAAACTGTCCACAGCAGCCTCTTACAGACACTGAACTCCGACCTCAAGCGTGTCACTGAAAAAAATTTTTTTTGAACATTTTCTGTTGTTACTACAAATATCAAGTACTTAGGAGTGTTAAAATTCCACTCTTAGCAAACAAAAATACCATTAAATAAAACTATCATTTACAATATTTATCAAAAAAAAAAATTCCACACAGATCAAAGTCAATACTCAAATAATAAAATTATGTATTCTCAAGTTCTCCCAAGTATTAATAACTTGATGGCTTTCTGTCAAATGCATAGACTATTTCTCTATGGGAGATGAATACACTGAATCAGAAGAACTAAAATATAAACATACTAAACAAACCTGCAAACAGGCAACACATGAAAACAAATTGAGAATGAGGTGAATTTTCAAAAAGTCAAAAACAAACATTTTACAGTATTTTAAAACTGTAGTCTTTCAGTAGCTCAACTGGCAGATGTAAGTAGACGCCACATCAGTAGAAATTATCATTACAGTTTCTACTTCTAAAATTACAGCATTAAATTGCTACATAACTAGAACAATATGAAACAAGTGCAGATGTTTACAGCGTTTTTCTGATTAGATATAAAGGGCCAATTCTAGTATTTGAGAAAGAGGAGGATACTACATTTCATTGCTCACTGGTTATTTTGACACATCTGTTTTTTGTTTTGTTTTTTTAGGGTTTGTTTTTTTTTACCGACCAGCAACAGTGATGGCCACCAACTTAATTATATTTCTCTTGTTTTCTAACTTCTCTAAATTTTCCATCCTGACCCCTAAATTTGGCAATAGCCACGGTTTTGCAATTGATAAATGTGGATTAAATGATAAAGACGATGGTGCCACAGTTTGTTGTTTGACAAGGATGTCAGATTTTAAACTTGTCAAAAAAAAAAACAAAAAAACAAACAAGTTTGAGGCTGTAAACTAGATGAGTAAACTCAATGGCTGGTACGCTGCACTGATTCCCTTAATACGCTACAATAGACCCCCCCCCCAAAAAAATCAGCAGAAATTGCCTCGGATTTGATGCAGGTTTTATGTCTAAAGTATGGCAAGTCTTTGTGTTTATAAAAAATGTTATTTCTGTAGCAAATGCTGAAAAAAAATAAAGCAGAGATGAGTCCAGGTGAATAATCCATCTTAATAATGCTAAGGATAAATATTTTTGCCAGCTTTTTGAGTTGAAGCCAGTTCAGCCACATAAGATTCCCAGCTGCAGAACAATTTGAACAACTGAAAATCAGCATTTAGTTTGACAGTGATGATAATACAGCCAGTTTGTTCTTTCCTTCTACATGTGTGGGATGATGAGCCAATAGTGCTGAAGCCTCGGTTCTGGTCAGATTTAACTCTAGCTAAGCTGGTACTTGCCGTGGGATGATGACTTTTTTCTCTGTTGCTGTGGAAGAGATCCTCTGCTGGTTTTTTTTACTATAACTGAAAAGAAGGTTAGTGTGACTAAGCACTGTTACTTCACCCTTCTGAATTTACGGTCGCTATAACTGTCAAGGGACAGAGATGAGAACAACTGACCAATAATCCCTGACAAGTCCACTCTCATGTTAAATGGGCTTACAACTGATAAGTGACAATATTTTAC
Source organism: Istiophorus platypterus (assembly GCA_016859345.1). Classification (NCBI taxonomy): domain Eukaryota; kingdom Metazoa; phylum Chordata; class Actinopteri; order Istiophoriformes; family Istiophoridae; genus Istiophorus; species Istiophorus platypterus. The sequence goes on along the minus strand of CM029127.1, from coordinate 13,086,312 downwards.
CCGCAATTCACCTTTAATTGCCCTGTTGCATATTCTGAAAGTTAAGACATTCATCCTAAAAAAAAAAAAAAAAAAAGCTTATCAGCTCCATAAAGAACATCAAACTGAAAACTGAAACATACATAGAAAGGTAAAAATGAAGCGAAACATTCAGGGCACAGCTTACATGTTTTAGTTTACTGCGCTAAGGAGGTTACGGTTTCACCCGTCATTGTTTGTGGATTTCATTATTTGTCAGCAGGATTATGCAAAACTGCTCAGTCGATTTGCGCTGAACTTGATGGAGGGCTGGGTTATGGGCCAGGGAAGGAGCCAATATCAAGCCAAGATCCACATCATTTTCTATAAATTAGAGGTTTTTTTCTCAAGTCCGGTGTATGTTGTTTGACACTGGCCCTGGCAGTGGTCTGCGCTCTACTCAGTGCCGTTCTAGCTCTGAATTTTGGCAAAATCCTTGTAACTGTAGTTTCTCAGTTTATTTCCATCTGGGCTGTTGTTCCTGTACAGTGTCTTATTATTTGTACAATAAACCTAGATGATTCTGCCTCATTTCCACAGAACATCTCTCCATGTGTGTTTCGGTGACTAATATCTACATCCTTAAAAAGCAAAGAGCATGCCTAACACTTCAAATAGAACAAAAAACCATACACTATGACAAAAAAAAAAAAAAAAAAAAAAATCAGAGTCCACCTCATTGCTTTGCATATAATGTGCATTATCCAGTGCCCCTGTCCTTTTTAGGAATTATGGCTGGTTCATTTAAAGAACAGGCCTCTTTGTTCAGCAGTTAGTGACGTGCAAGCTGGAAGTCAACAGGAACACGATGTGTCTTCACGTTCCTTTATGAAGAGACCCTGAGGATGAAGTGGAGCGGCTGCTCACCTGCAGGAGACAAGTGTAGTGAAAACAATTAGACCTAACAATTTGAGTATGTCTAAATAATATACATTCAAATAATTGGTCTGCATATAAAGACAAACTAAATGGTAGTTTAGGGTATTGAAGTCATTCTACAGTGAAATAACATATAGATTTATCTGACCAGTTTTCAGTGTACACAGTATGTGATAATACCTATACACTACTGTGATAATTGAGCTTCTGGTGATGAATTTTATGCATTGGCTACAGTATTAGTTGACCTAAAAGGTTTTGCTAATGTGAAGTTGCATATAAAGAGGTTACATGTCCCTGAACAAGGGCATTATAATGGACAGAGTGAAGCTGGTACCTTTTTAAATTAATGAAAGTTTCAAAACCAGAAGACATGAGAAACATATATAATGAAAATTTTAAAAATCTTTGATAATTTGTCAGTTCCTCAAGCATGATACAGTTTAATATCACCCATGGTGTTACTCATATTAGTTTTATCTGATTTGCAATTCGTCACCCCAACAGACTGAGAGACTGCCTATCTCCTGTATTTTAAAAACTTGCCCACACATGTTTTAAGTGAAAGAGGAGAAAGCAAGAGCAGTTGTAGGTAGCATCAGGGTAGAACTGATTGACAGGTGGATGACACACCATATGGAGATGCTGGGCGAGGTTTACCCTGAGGGGGACAACATGTTTTTTTAATGTTTTTTTTTTATGTTTTTTATTTTTTATTTTTTATTTGTGTGCCTCATTCCTGTCTATGCCTATTAAGAAAATTAGAAAGAAGAGACAGCCGGGTTGTGGAAGTTGACGGCCAAGCAAACAAATGCATGAAAAGACATAGATGCACATGTGCAAAGAAATTACAGACCGTACTCTGACAAAGATAAGGGGACAGGCAAACACAGCTGGTGAGGAAAAATTCAAAAAAAAATTGTGAGCAACAGGACTTTAACTTGTTTTTTAATTTCAGAAAGTGATGTGACCGATCAGGTTTGCAGATGAATGACTTTACAGTTACACATTTCAGTTTAAACTGTAATGAAGGAACAATTTGTGACACAAATGAAATAAAAGCATTACCCTACCACCAGCCAGTGTGAGAACTTACACTCGGTGACTATATCTAAAATATGAATGTATCCATATTCTGTTGAAGGTTTCATCAGTCAAATTATTAATCATAATTATCATTTGTACGGTCATGCTATTGATGATTACGCATTTAATTGATTATATAAAGTATTTTTAGTTGATTCAGGTTTTATATTGAAGGATCATTTTTATTCACCAATCTTTGCTTTAAATCCAAACCTACATATTGTCACTGAATGCTGCAAATCAAACATACTTGTTTGGAAGCTTCAGAGGAGGAATGGACTTCATTTCCAAAATCTCCATTTAACGGCAACATAGCTGTAAAAACAAGATGTTACATGAGAGTTTAAACATAAATATTCCATTTTGTAGGTTTAATTTAATGCTCAAGACACCTGAAAATATGATTCATCCACTGAAAAACATCTAAACGTTAACAGTCACTCTAGGTGGTTATGTAAAGCCATGTGACTACTATTATTTGAGTCTGTTTCAGTGCTTTCAACTTTTAATCAGTTTTTGCGCCCATCTTCAGCTAAGCAGTATTCAGTCAGTTCTCTGCCCACACAAAGAAAAAAAAGAAAAAAAAACACAAAACCAAAGTTCATCCTCACCTTGTGGATCAACCCTGGGGTCGACAAATCCCCAGTGCTGATAGAGAGCAGCCAGATCGTGGGGGCTATAGTTCTTCAGGAGACTCAAAATATCCACATCCACAGGCATTTCTCCTGTTGACTCACCCTTTCCCTGAGCAAAAAGGAGTGGTTCTAAATATGCTTTGCTTCCATGTAGCCCCCACATGTTCAGGGCAGCCCACAGATCAGGACCCTTAACACCTGAAGAGGAGTCACATGACTGCCTGCGAGGATGGAGTCTATCTGCAGCTGTGTTAGAAGTCGTCCCGCCATGATTCCTCGCCAACATAAAACCCAGACCCTCCTGAGGGAAGTTTCCCTCCACTGCAGCTCTGTGGCCTCTGTGTTTGGGGCTGCTGGTGGGCTGGAAGCTAGAGACACTCTTGTTATGCACAATACTCCTTGATGTAGTAGCCTGGGTGCTCGAGCCTTTACTTCCCCCCTCTACTGCCCGGTTATTTCCACCAGACTTCTTTTGAGGTAGAAGTCCCACCCTCCCACTAGAGTGTGTCCCATCTGTAGAGCGTGAGTCCTTTGACTGATGCTTGGACTTAGGGACACCTGATTGGGTTTTAGATTGAGACTGAGTGCTTGCTGAGTGCTTGCTGCCACTGCTGCTGCTGCTGCTACTGCTGCTGCTGGGCGTTGTGTAGCCTGGGGGCTGTGTGCGCTGAGTTTTTGGAGCAGGTAAAGCCGGACAGTCCTTGCCCTCCAGGAAAGGTGGAGGCCCGGTGCGTCTCCACTGGGAAGCACCCACCTTTAAACTCTTGAGACTGTTAGTGCAGGGTGCCCACTTGGGTGCAACGGAGCTGCTGACATCCACCCTGTGTGCAACCCGCTGATGGATCCACAGTACTTCTGGGTAGTTTGTCGTGTGGGAGCAGTATGGGCACTGATGTCTCACCAAGCCCTCTGTTTTTATTGGATAACTAACAGTACAGTTTCCTTCACTTACAGCTAATGAAGACAGATTGAGAAGACTGCCAGCATCATAAGTAGTATGTACCTGCCCTTTGACCCCTGTATCATTAGACTTTTCTGTTTTAATGTTTGACTCTGCTGACCCTTGGCCAGGTGGACATGTGTAAGAATTCCAGTATGGCTGACTGAGTAACACACTCCTGTTTCTGAGGTAGTCCATGTATCTTGAGGCTTTAGAACCACTCTGGCTTATGTTGTTCAAAATGGTACTATGTTTGCTGTTGGGCCCCAGGAAGTCCTGGTGGTACTTGTGTAGGTGAGACCTGAGTACTGCGGCGTCGACCGTGTGGAAATCACAGTGCTCACAGAAGTAGGGTTTTGTATCTGGGCAGAAGCAGCAGAAAGGAGAGACGTAGAATTAAAAGTGTTGTATCAGTATGTGCATGCAGACAACAAAGAATCATGAGCAGTGATTACATTATCCTGGCAAGAAAAGCATGGTAAAATGTTTAAGGCCGTCAGAGGGACAAGTAAATATCGGTAAAAACACAGATCATAGCAACAACCATGTTTCATACTGGAATCCACTAGACATCAGTGCAGAGATAATATACAGTATATCAATTAATCATTGTTTAATTGCGGATACAGACATTAACTCTACATCCTTAGGGGTAGTAAATTTGACAGATTTGAGTGAACCTTAAACAGTAATTTATGCCTCTTGGTCTAGATTTATTTCATACATTTACATGGTGTTTCTTAATTACATACTCTACATCCTACATCATCTTTTTAATGATCATCTTTTTAATGATTATTTTTAAATGATTATTAACACAGTATATTTTACATAAAATGCTTAGTGATTGTTATCGTAATCATTTCATTATCCCTTGCTGATTTGACACAAATTCGGGGGTGGGGTGTTAAGCAGCTTAGGTAACCCTGCTTCCAAACAGCAACTCTGAATCTGCTGGAACAAAGCAAGTTGTTTTTGTGTTAATTAAGCAAAAGGCTCAGTGTAGTTTATGTTACCTGGCACAAGAAAACTCCACAGCGTCACAACAAACTCACTGCGTTCCTTATCAGTTTGAGGGACCCTGATTTCTCTTCCTTTTATTTTATTCCACAATGAAAATGTTTGTTGAAAAAGTGTCACTTGCCTCTCAGTACTGCTACAAGTGTGCAAAGATCCAACTGAAATTGTAAGCCCTTTAAAACCACCAAACAGCAAAACACATTATTTTTTTTATGTATTCATCAATTATACCAAGCCAAATGTATAATAAAATGGAATACATTTTGGAATAAACTCTATTTGTCTGGTAAATTCTTCTGAAGTCTCACGAGAAAACCTTTATGGGTGTGCATTTTCTAAATCTTCTTTAATAAACAAGTGCAATTAAAGTTGCTGTAATTCAATTATAAATTCACTAGAGGTCTCCCTTTTCCACAATACAATGGTAAATTCCAACTCCCTTTCCCTCCTAATACAGTGGGTCTGGGTTTTAATTTTCATATTGATGACCTGGTAGGTTTAAGCTACTCTATAGCAATATCAGTGACACTTTTGCTCTCTTTTTCATACTAAATGCAAAAGTTCTTACCAGAAAATATCCACAAACATGACCTTTAATTTAACAAGGGTGGAAATATTCAATATAAAAACAACCGTCCTCAGCACAAACTAGGCCTGGTAATTGATTCTCAGTTTCAAGGAGTTTGAGCTACTGTCTTATCGAAAACCATATTAGCTCTGTTATTTTACTGTGGTATGGTGTGTCTGGCTTACCCTCCTGGTCTTGGCTCCTGACACTGTTGGTCTGTTTAGGTGAAAAGTGAACTTCTTTGACCTTCTTGCTCTGCAGCGCTTCATAAAATGCATGACCGAGTCCATTCAACAGAATGCGATCCTTCTGGCAAATCCTCTTGTCGCCACCTTTAGCATGAACTGCGCTGTTTGGTGTGTGATCCAGGCTTGTATCGCCCTTCTTCTTCTTGATGTTGGAGCTAGAGGTGTCAATTTGCTTCCTCTTCTTCTCCTGCTTCAGGGGCACATATTCACCCTTCTCAATGTCATATGCTACCTCAGCATCAGCTAGTCTCTCTTCCCATCCCAGGCATTTCTCTGTGGCCTCCACTAGTCGTCCCCTTGTGGCCAACTGCCACGCTTGGTAACTACAAACTGGATCCAACTCTGGAATTCGCCTGCCCAAGCTCTTTTCCTCAGGTGTATCCCTCACTCCCACACATGTGAGGTTCAGGCTTTCCAAAAAATGCCTCTTAGCAATATGAGGCTCAGAGGTCTCATGGTCTTCTTGTGGTGTATTTTGTGTTTGAGTGTGGCTGTGGTTCAGTTTATGTAGTTTCTCATGTGTCCGCAAGGTCTTGCAGTCATAGAAGAAGTTTCCACAGCCAGCACAGAGCTCATAGAGGCACTCTTCATTTATCAGGGATGTCGGGTCCTGGGGAACTCCATTGATTGTGGCAGGCGACTCATTGCTTTTGCCACCCCGCATCTGGGCTTTGACACGATGAATGCGCATATGACTTTGGAGGAACCATGCCTGGCGGAAGCGGCGTCCACATATCCGGCAACCGTGATCCTGGGAGCTCCGGTGCCTTTTCATGTGGGATTTAAGGAGCAGTACCTGAGGGAAAACCTGGCCACAAATGGTGCAGGAAAAAGACCCAGCATCACTAATCTCGACACTGTCTTTACCCTTAACTTTTTTCTTGGTTCCTTTCTTCTTTACCTTCCCGTTAACATTATGGGCTTGGTCTGATGTGCTTTGTCTGATGATTTCAGGAGGGTCAGGGCTCTCAGCATTATTTTTCTGATCTTGATTTCCAACCCCCTCCTTGTCAGGGAGGTTATGGCCGAACAGGCCCAGTTTATGGCTTCGGATATGGGCTTTCAGGCTGCCTTTCTGAGCCGTCCTGTGCTCACAGTACGGACACTTGTACGGCTTCTCTCTTGTGTGTCTTCTCATGTGCTGGGACAAAGAGCTAAGAAGAGGAAAGCTGCGGCCACACACCCCACAGGTGTGGCCAGAGGTCAAATCTTCTTCTGTCTCCACCTTTACATTAGTTGTGAGTTTTTGTGAAACATCCTCCTTCTCTTCCGTCTCCATTACTTTTCCTGGAGTACTGGTTTGTCAGTAACCACAGCTGTTTAATAAATCCTCAAACTATGCAAGTCTATATTCAAGAAGTTAGTGAGTTCTCAGCACTGGCATCAAAAGCTTGCAAAACATCACAACTTTAACGTCCATCCTGATCTCTGAAGAGATGTTCTTTATCAAGTTGCATGCTGTTGTGGGGAGAATAGCCTGAAAAAAAAAAAAAAAAACAGGGTTGTGATATTTCATTTGGATTAAAAATTTGCACATTATTTTTTTTCATCAGATCAAAAAAGCTGGTCAAACAATATTACCAATCCATGATCGATTTTAACAGAATATGAAAGTGTTAATAGTAATATGGTCTTATATTACTTTCTATAATAAGGTTTTACTGGAATTAAAAAAAAAATAATTTAACTGTATAAGAAGTTCAGCATGCAAACATCACACAAGTGTCAAAGCTGTATACAATATTACAATATTTAGCTTTTTACATATAAAAGCTGTAGCTATGCACAGAAAACTGAGTTACTGAGTTTCTAATACTTTGAATACTTTTGATAGTTGGTGTACTTTCTCCACACCACAAGCCACCATCCCAATAAGGTTTCGGGTCAACGTTAGAATTCTAAATTCCTAATTGAGAGAGAAATCCGGCAGCAAGACATTAACTGAATATGAAAGTGGCTACTGAGCCTTTTGTTGGCTTGTTTCCTTATAAACCCTGAATGCCTCAGAAATTAAGGATTTAAAGTGTTTAGTAACATTATTTCAGTAAACCATGATCCCTTGTAATAGTCCCATAGATAAAAACCTGTTATAGTCTCCCAAATCAAAGAACAGATGAGTATTATAAACTGTCAAACAATATCGCATTTCTGTATTTCCTTTCCCAGAGACTGGTTTTGCTATGAACCCAACAGCAGACAGACAGCAGAAGTTGCTTACAATTCACTCCGTCTGTGTAAAAAGTACAAAACCCTACACTGGGAGAGAAAGCCCACTGAGGCAATTTGCATCACACAGATTTTAAAATAACCTTTGTCCCTTAGTGGATGAGCGACGCCTGTCTGTACATATTAGAGCGCGGGTCAGTGTCCCATCGTGTGTGTGTGTGTGTGTGTGTGTGTGTGTGTGTGAGTGAGTGTTCTTTGGTTTCCTATGCCTAAATTGAGTGTGTGAGGCGAAGCATGAAGGGATGTATTCATTCCTGGCCAACCAGGATGAGCCCTGAGGGGCAGTCCACTCTAATTCAGGATCAATAATCCATTATCAACAAACTTCATTTCAGAAACTCGCATACAGGCACACACATAGCATTGATTCTGGGGTAAGTGCTGGCATAAGATTGGGGGCGAAGGTAACAAGGTAAATTCCTACATATTACTGTTTAATTAATGGGAGAGAAAATACTATTGTCACTAATGCCAAAAGGTGTTCACCTTTAACTTTTAAACCTTTCTTTCCCCTCTAACACTATTTCTATATTTATAGAAACTCTGCATTTACAGAAGTAATCTTCATAGATGTGGGGCAAATAATTCCAGCAGCCAGGAAGATAACCCTGACATAAGAGGCTCTAATATTTATGAGAAATCTGACTAAAACAAGGAAAAAAAAACACCCTGGAAAAAAAACAGGCATTTGTTGTACTCTAAATAAAGAACAGTAACACACCAAACTCTGATGCAGTGAAACATGTTCCCCAGGCAAACATGACAATTTGTTCGACTGTTAATAGCAAAAGAAAGTAATCTGTGGTGGTTATCCAGCCAGGCAGTCAAAAGAAAAACCTGCTATTGTGTTCGCCGCACTAGAACTGTCACATTGCCTCATGTCTGGCCCTCCACCCCTCATTGGGGGGTCGAGAGAGTTATTGTTAAAGCAAAGAGGCCCCGGCCTGCGTGTCACTGTCTTCGAATACAAGTCTGGGCAAAGAGGCAGGACAAAAGACAACTCTTGTATGTCTTGTCGGTCTCTGAATGTGAGGAAAAACTAGGTGCACAAATACTTAAAGGCTAGGGGAAAAAAAGATTGAGTCTGGTATGATTTTCAGGGAATGAGGTTGAGGCCTAATTATCTTGTGTCTGCATCCACGGTCGCATCTGCCTGCATGCATGCCTGCCTGCTTGCGGTCATGTGTGCTGATCCGCTCACGCTGGAATGGGTGCAGAATCTGGAATATGGGAGGAGTTAGTTTAGGAGGTTTTTCCGGACATGGCAGGTGTTTGGTAGGCAGACGCCATCAGATTAGTACATGGGCAATGTGGCACACTGTCTCCAAGAGGGGGAGGATGTGCAAGAGAAACTGGAGGGTGGCAATTAAGGGGTTAAGGTTAAGGCGAATGTAATGAGTTAACACAATGGGGATAAAGTCAGAGAGCTGAGGGCAACAGATGGGAATAAACGGGCCATCAGTATGGAGTTAGCCGCCTATACAGTATGAGCTTAGGCCTTTGTCAAAGCAGCCTACATGCTTAGTGTGTGCTATATATTTGCATCTGCTATATCCTTCTTCTGCTCAATCATACAAGGAATTGCCTTTGTGGAGTTATTTTGTTTGTAAGGGAATGTATGTTTACTCTATATTTGCAAGTTTCACAACAAAAAAGATCTTATATAAGAATTTTAACCCCTAGTTTTCTTTTTTCCCCCCATCTGTTCCATCTTTTCCAACCTTCCTACTCTCATCCCATAAACACTGAAAGCCCTTTTGGAGGATCTGTAAAGTAATGCAGATACCCAAACATGTTGCTCCAGGGGTTTAACTAATTTCTTTTAGAATCCCTCGCTCCCTTTTTCTCTCTCTTTTCTTTGGCAGATGAATAGGCATGTCCAGTCAGCTGTCCTCGCATTGATTCATCCTGACGTCCCAACCAGCTCAGCACAAACTCCCTATGGTCAGGGCACTGATGCTAAGAGCCTGTGTGTTGTGGTGTGTGTGTTTTGGTGTGTGTGTGTGTGTGAGTGTGTGTCTGCTGTGGGCACTCTCAAGGCATTCATGCACAAAATCAAATCAATTGTTTAAAATAAATAAATAAAACAAAATAATAAACACATCGCGTCAGCTATTACATAATTTTAGAAAATATATAAATAATAAAAAAAATCATAAAAATGGCTAAGTCAAAATACTGGATGCCATGTGTTCCAGAGAAAATATTTAACAGAATATTAAAGGCAAAAGTATCCTAAACATAAAGAGATTAATACTGATTCCCGATAATCCAGTGGAACATGTTGCTGGTCACTGTTAGTAGGCAATGTGAAATCAATTCACTACATATTTCATGCCAAAGATTGTAAGTGCATTCCTTTTTTAGACCTTGTTGTCCTGCACTCACTGTAAGGTGCATTTGACACAAGTGTCCACATATTTTTTTTGTCAGTGGCGGTAGTTGCAATGACATCTTAAAATTTTGAACCTTCTGCTTGCTAAAACCTGTTCAAACCCCCATCCAGCATGAAAATACGGCATTTTAAAGAAAAAGATGATGCAAAACAAACGATGTTAAATTGCTTGCAAAACCACAATGAAATCAAACCTCTGAAATCTTGTCTAGACTGGCCTCTCAGAATGTGCTTTTCAGTATGAAATTTTTTCTATCCAATGCCTGAAACATACACTAGTCTAGCTCGAGCCTGTTACACTAAAATTAACCCTTCTGAGCAGCAATAACTTGTGCAGAAAGTTCACGCCTAGTTTTCTGTTGCATTTTGAAATAGAAGTTAAAGACCAGACATAAGCCATGTTGAACACCCGAACAGAATTATGTACTAACTAAACAGAGAAATGGGTTTCTTATCGCCTCACTTGTTCCAAAGCACCTTAGCGTATGCAGAACAGGCACTCTTTGCTGATTCACTGCTGAGGCAGTTGAAAATGACTTTTTCCAGATGTAGTGCAGTCAAAACACACTCCTAGGTGCCTGTTTGAGGTGGCATGCTTAATGACTATCCAACCTCGAGTTAGCATGCTCAACATCACATGTCACATTGCAAACACTCGAGTCTGATGAACCTTGCACTGAGCAAAACAAAGCATCCCTTCCACAGAACTGAGCATCACTCGATTAGTGAACCAATATCAAGGCCTTATCACCCGAAACAAAATCCTGTGATGTCGGAGCAAAGTACTACAAAAAAAAAAGTGAGCCACGCAAAAAGGTGCACTACAATCTTGCAATATTTCCCCATGTATAAAACACACTGTTTTGCGTTGTACATATTGAGAGTGTAATAAGCATAGAATGACTTGTGGATCATTTACACATACCAATACGCCTCAAAACCTGGTACCGCAATTTAGGCATAACTCAAAGATGGTATTCAGTGCCGAGAGGGTTCCTCGAGTGACTTAATTGCATGAAAAACAGTGAAGCTGCACACTACTGTGGGTGAACAGCCTAATGTACCTAAGAGATTAGACAGCCATGAGCTCAACAGTCACAAGCACGGACAAACTTGCGCACACTGGAGCCCATCCCCCTCTTTGTCCGACTCTCCACTCGGTTACACAACATATACAGGGATTACTCTTCATAGCATGAGATGAGCTGCTCAATGAGTGGCCTTTTATCATGCATGGCCCTTTGTGCATTAATAAACCACACACACACACACAGGGAAGGGAGACTGACAAAGAAGACGGGGGATTCTTGGCAGAGGTTTTGGCTGTTGTGGAAATGTGAAGTTGCTCTGTAAAACACACAGGATGTCCCATGCAAGCCAAAAATGCAGACATCAGAAACTGATTGAACAGTGCCACTGAAAGCAGGAAGGCAAAAATGAAGAGATGTGATTTCTAGAGATATTTTCAAGTGACTGGTAATTTAGTCCTCTGTTATTGAGGTTAATTTATGCAGCTGTGGTAGGTCTAAGGATCCGTTATGGAACCCACTCTTTTTAGTGTGGATTGGCTAGTGTGGGAGACACTGGAGTATAATCTGCTGGCATTAACTTGCTCTCTAAAAAAAGCACTCTCGACAGGGATTAGATTATCATGGCAAGGTCAGCTCAGACTCGCTCTGCCTGTCTCCCTTTTTGTCTCTCTATCACTCAGCTTTCTGTCTTTCACTTGATCAGTCTTTCTTCCATCACATGTTCCCTCTACTACCTTTTGACAGGTGAACATTCAAACACTGTCTTTGATTTCAACAAATCACATTGCCAGTGCGATCAAAAGAAAACAACACATTAACACAGATTAAATATACAGCATGCTGTAGTACAGTCTAAGCAATATTCATTTACTCTAGCCACACAAAAACTATTAGAATGGAAATACTTTTCAAGCATAATTTAAAAAAAGAAAATGGGAAACCGAAATTGTGTATATAGAATAATTTCAATGTTTGTTCAATCAGTGTTGAAAGCAAACTCACTACATCAATCGATTAATTATTTGGTCAATAAAAATGTAAGAAAACAGTGAGCTCAAAGTGATGTCAGTAACGATGTTGCTTGTTTTATCCAACTAACACTCAAATCTAAACATACTCAAGTAACTCTAACACACAAGACCAATAGTAAAATCTCACAACCGAGAAGCTGAGAATGTTTGCATGGAAAATTGCTCAGATGATTAAGGCATTATAAAAATAGTTGCTAAACATTTTCCTGCTGATTGAAAATTTAATTAATCGACTAGTCATTTCAGCTCTGAATCTTCTTCGTGCTTTTGGTCTGACCTGGAAAGTGAGACTAGGGGTGCTCTTACAATCACACCTTTGTCATCATCAGTCAAAAATTTTAGGATTCAAACAATGATGTCACCTTCAGTTTGAGTCTAACTTCATTGTGAGTTGGCCCTTGAACCTTTCACTATTGAACACAAGAGAAATAACAGCAGAAGTTGCTAAACTTCTTTTACTCCCCTTTTATTCCTGATTACTGTAATGTAATAAAAAGGTACTCTAAGTAGATTTAACTGACTTGGATCTCAAACAGTCTGGGGGATATTGTGATTTTGTTTTTGGCCCCCCCAAACATAAGATTATAATGTTTAAGGATAGAAACTGGAGTCTTTACATTTCTCCTCTATTGATGTTCAATGCCAAAACTCATATTGAATGTTTTTAAAATTAAAAAACAATAACAAGACCTCATTATTACAATGGTACTATTAAGTTTTTAAATTGACCCAGCCAAATCGTTTCTTGTTTTTGTAATATGTAATATAGATCTTTATCAGGGTATAAGATCAAAATTTTTTAATTACATGGTAGACATTGATTTGTTATACCGAACAACATATGTATAATTTCCCATTTCCTGCTATGATTAAGGTAAGGATTGAAGAAGGGTAAGGGGATACCTGCTTAGCGATTTTACCCTGGAGCAAAAGAATGACAGCTGGCAGCAGGGCCTGGATTAGGTTTCCTTAAGGGTATTGCATCTTTTACACCACCGCCTCTATGCAGTAGAATGGGCTGATGGTAACCTGACTCGCTCAGACCCATCCAATCTCGTCTCCCTCTGCCTCAATGAGGCCAAACAGAAGGGATCTGTGAACGCCTTACTCATCCCTCCCATCTTCCATCTGGACATTTTGCCAGTGTTTGCACTCCAGTTCCTCCACTGGAAACTTAAAGGGCAAGTTCTTGCCCCCCCCCCTCATTCATCACAAACTGGGACTGTTTTCAGTCCATCCAATACCCACTCAGAATAATTTTTGTTTTAGTGGTCTAGATGTTACTGAAGCAAAGCTGCTTCCTGATAAGAGAGGAATGCTGCACTTTGCTATATCAGTATTTTTACTTTAATTAGACTATGACACCCTTCATAAAAACAGGTAATATTTTCAATGGCAGGAACATTGATGTAGTTACTGCAATAAATGCCATACATCATTTTCCAAACCTAATCGAGATATGCACTGATTAGTTATAATTATCCAGAATGTATGGGTGCATCTTAACATGACTTAAATAGGACTGCGAAAATTTCCTAATTGTTTGGTGCACAAAATGCTAGATAAAAGTGAACAATGCCCATCCCAATTTTCTCAAGCCCATGTCAAGGTAACAAATATAAATATCTCAGTTTTGGACAATTTATGTCTCTTACTTTTCTGGTTTAAAAAAAATTAATGACTAATTAATTAGCAACATTGTGTTTTCTGCCAATACGCTAATTGACAGATTGACTAACTGTTTCAGCTCTAGTCAAATCTTTATCCTTTCCATGATATAATACAGCAACCAGTTTTTTTTTCCTCCAAGAGATAAATTTCAGGAGTGCCTCAGTTCCCTTCTGTTTACATGTAGTCACTTTAAATAAGTTTATTATTTTTGGCCTTCAGGTTCAGGTACCTTGAACAACACACCCCATACAGAGAGACACAACATGGGAGAGACAGCTAGCATATGTTAACATGAGACTGAATCCAGCATGTGGTCCATCTGTATTGTCCACTGTTAGGTAATAACATCAAAAGAGAAAAAATTTGCACACGTATGCATACACACTATTTCAGAAGCACATACCCATATTTTGCAGACTTGTAGCACTGCAGAAATAGTGCAGTTATTTGTACATAAGTGTAAATCTCACTACTTAACTGATATTTACAGGACAGTCAACTTGCTCAGACGTTTTGTTTTGTTTCATTCAACTACCAAATGACCTGGAGCCATGTAAAACATGTCTGCAAATTTCTACCTAGAGATACACTGTCAGTCATAACAAGACATTCAACAATAGTTATATACAAGTTGAAGGGAATTGTAAATAATGTTTTTGGGGCATTGAGGTATTGGCAGAAAGTGATAACAAGTCTTTTATAGCATAGCAAGTCACGAGTGGAAAGCAATGTTGTCATTATAGTTGCTGATCAAACTCACCTGTACTAAGAGAAGTTTGTATACAAGGCTGTCATCGACAACAGCAGTTTTGTGCACCTATTCCTCCTTAGGTTTTCCTCTCTTTAGAATCCGGTTGTAACTTATTGTGGGATTAAAGTGGTCTCTTAAAATGATAGTAAGGAAAATAAAACAACATAAGTTTTATATATTGATTTTATATTCATTTTCCTCAATTTAATCATGGATAAGAAATGTTTTTGTAGTTGCATATCTTGATAAACAAAAATGTCTTACTTCTTAATGACTCAGTCTGCATCCATTTTTACTCTTACTCATGACAAACACTTTTGTATCAGTCCCTTATTGGCTGTAGCACTGCCCATTTGGGGGTTTTTTGTTCCAGATGTGTTGCTGTGTATTTGTTTTCAATAGGTTCAGATTTAGAAAAACAAAATGCCCCAGCCCATTGTCTCACAAGGGAGCTGCCCAAAGTAGAGATGGCCTTAACCCTCACATCTTCCTGTCTGCTCAGTCTGTACCCCTCCCCCCTTCCAGCAACAAGCCCCTGTCCAGACCCCAGCCTCCTGACCTAATCTAGATGATTAAATCATTTTTCTTTGGCACAAATTTTGTCCCCCGCTACTCGTCTGGTAGTCGTCGCACACCCTCCCCTATTGATCGTCATGCTGAGGAGATTACCCCAATAGCTGGGATTACCTCCCCACGTGTTGGTTGACCACATAGTGGGGGGGGGGGGGGGGGTTCTGGGGATGGTGCATGATGTGCAAATGTATGGAAGGAGGAGGGTGGTAGGGGTGGAGGAGTAAGAAACAGAAAATGTGGGCCCTATGTTTGTTTGTCTGAGAATACTAGGACGTAAAAGAGCTTGGAGCAATTTCATCACTGATTGTCCGTGGGATGTAATTAGACTTTTTGCAGCCTACATAACAATCTTCTATCCTTAATAGTGATGCTCAGTCATAAGACAACAGCTTTTTAATCAGCAGGGCAAACAAACAACTCACCGAAGACCTACTGTTTGCGACACAGATTGTATCCGTCCTCTTATGCTCATTAAATCTGTACAGACTGAGTTTAAAGCCCAGTGGCATCACCTTGCAATGCCGTCCACTAAACATCTAAAACAATAAGTCAATTACTCCACTGACAGAAACATAATTGCTATCAATTCTGATAATTGGGTATTGATTTCAGTAAATTATCAAGCACAAACACCGAACTCTTATCGGATGCCACGATTCGCAGCTCTTCTCTGAGGCATATCATTGTAAATTAAATACCTTTGGGTTTCATACTGTTGCTCAGACGAAACCAGCAATTCAAAGCTGTGCCCTTGGACTGTGGGGAACCTGTGAGGGTTTCTGACATTATATAGATTAAATGATAAATTGATAATGGAAAAAAGCAAAAGATTTCTAGCTGCAGCCCATCTGTTTACTAATCACCGGTTTTTTTCAGCCACATACCCGGACAACAATAAACTACCAGCAAGCTGCTGGCCAGCACCGTCTCATCCACATGTTTGACCACAGCTCAGTTGGACGTCTCTGGGTTGGTGGGCTGCCGCCTGCGAGGTGCTTTCGGTTCTCATGTTCCTAACAAGTGCCAAAGGTTGAATCGGCTAGAAATGGAGATGTTCTACCCACAGAACCGGGCAGGCATAGAGGGAAAGAGAGAGAGAGGGAGAGAGACTGGAGGCCATTCAGACGGTGCAGAGAAAAGGAATTCCGTTAATCCGCCGCTGATCCGGTACAATGGCAGCCTTGTTGTCTGTCCCGTTTGCGCTCACTTACCACAAGTTTGCGTGCGTTGACAAATGTTCGCCGGAGACCCGGTGTCCCGGCTGTGCCGGAGCGTGAGAGCCCGACGACGGCGGCGGCGGCGGCGATAACCTGGGGTCGGGTCGCCGGGAGCAGCCCGCTCCGGGCGCACGGCTCCGGCCGAGCGCTCCGCCGTTAACTAACGTCCGCGCCGCGGACTCGCCTACGGGACGTCGCCGTTAACTTTCGCCCCGCAAGAACTCCCCCGAAAAACGGGGCACGAAGCCCCTACTTGTACAAAAGAGAAAGAAAAAAGAAAAAGAAAAAGCCCGAGCCGCTACAGCAGCCGTCCCCCCTCTTTGACCTCCTGTCTCCCTTCCCGTCGCTTAGCTCCGCTCCTCCTCACCTTTTTCTTCTCTTTTTTTCTGAGAGGTTATCGGGCGGGTCGCTCCTGAAGGAATCCCATCGCCGCCGTGAAAACAATGGCGGTCGGACGCGTAAACTACTTGTTTCCGACGGATCGGGGGCGCCGCGCTCCGGCCGCCGGCTCGTCTGCCTCTTCTCCGCCGCGGCGTCAAAACTTCGCCGCCTCTCAATCACAGCGGTGCACCTGAACCGCGGTCCCGTCCTCCTCCTTCCTCCTCCTCCACCTCCTCCTCCTCCTCCTCCGGCGGCGGCGGCGTCGTCGGGGACGTTGAGTGACGCGAGAGACGACGTTAATAACAAACCGGCGCGAGGGATCTCGGCGCGTGCGTGCGTGCGTGAGGACGTGCGCGCGCGCCCCATTCACCTCCACCGGGGCCGAGAGGTGACAGGCGCGTGCGCGCGCAGGGTCCTGAACGCAGGGACGGATTGTGAGAAAATGGGCCCCTGGGCAAAGACGAATAAAAGGCCCCCCAACAACCACCAAGACCGAAAGAGACACAAGAGGACCGCAAAGGACGTGGAGGCTTGTTTTTGGTTTTTCCCTCTTTTTGGTTGTTCTTCGTGTCTATGGAATAATAAAGCATGATGAAGACCATAATAATAATAATAATAATAATAATAATAATAATAGTAATAATAGTAATAATAATAATAATAGTAATAATAATTTAAAAGAGAACTCTATTTAGTACTTTTCTCAACAAAATTTCAAGGTGCTTTACAGAGGGGGGAAAAAAAAAGGAGACACAACAGAGTAAACAAAACAAATGAAAACAATCATAGGGATCACAAAAACACAGAGGGGGTAAAAAAATAGATGTAAACAATATCGAATGTAAAAGAGTAGGATGATTAAAAAAAAAAAAACAGCAAAAATATTAGATGTCGGTAAATGGATCCCTGTCAAAGAGTGTTTTAAGGAAGGATGGTTGTGCATCTTTGGTTTTGTTTTTTTGTGTGTGTGTGTGTGTGTTTGTTTAAACAGTGGTCTCCAGTCAGGGGTTTTAACTGGACACACGACCGGCAAGACAAGAAACAAGAGTTCAGTCAAACTTTTTTTGTTATCAAAGCTACCGAATGTAACTTTTTCCTATATATTTTTCTTTCCTTTTCAGTTAAAATACGCGTCAGAAACACATCTTTAATGTGCAGAGGTGCTTTCAGAGGCTTCTGTGATCCGTACTCACTGAACAGCCTTGCGGCAGTGCAGAGTTGTTCCCTCCCAAAGTTTCCTGAGCCTCGCCTTTCTGACCAATCAGAGAAGGCCAAAGACGGGGGTGGGAACTTAACAGCTGTCAATCGATACATGAACAAGCTTCTGGTCTCCTACTGCTCTAACGTCCAGGCTTCAAGCTGATATTAACGTGCTGCGAGACGTCAATATGGCCAACTCGCAGCCTAGCAAGCTCCTGATTTCTGTGTCATCTTAGACAGCGAACAAGACGAGGATGTACGTGTAGGACTGGTTTTAGAGCCACACTGCATTAGTGCCATGAGACTATGTTTGTCAGCTTTTTAAGCTGTTGGTTGATAAATAATTTATTAATGCATTTATGGGCACCTCGCCATCCTCTCAAAAACTGAGCGTGAGGGTAGGATTTATCGCAGAGCTGTTTATTGCAGAGTAGTTACGCATTGTTTTCCTTAGGTTTTACTGGCAAATGAGCTGATTTTAGAGTAGAATTCCCCCTTTAAAACACAAATTTTTCTTTTAGTGGTCAAGGCTCATTAACTTCAGATAAAGATTCATATGCATTTTTTCACAGGACTGTGAATTTAGCCCCCCTTCACTTACACTGAGAGCACATTAAGAAAGGATCCATAGTGTGAGCCATAGAAATGACTGCAACAGGGAAAACCTGTTTATTTATTCATATTGGCACCTGACTGTTGTGTTAAGATATACTTTGGAAGTGTGAACCTATCCTTTAACTGTTGTTCAAAAGATGTTGATTGACCTGAACGGTGCTGCTGATTCGTACTGCATTATACAGAGAGATGTTGCTAATATTTAGGCCTCGCTGATGTCAGTCAAAGTAGACAAAACATTAGAAACACACCTCAGTGTAACGCAACACAAATCAACAGCACCACAAAGTACAGCCGCAAAAATGTCTTTACAGCTGAGTCATTACTTTAGGCCTATAATCTTCATGAATGAAATATTCATCACAGGGCTTTTGCATTAGCCTGCATGAGTTTTAGCTACATGGAATGTCACTGTTGATAAAGCAGAAAATGAGTGCAGAATTGGCAGCATATTACTGTATTGTTGAGAAGCTCCATTTTATTTGTAACTGAAAAAGAGGAAAAGACTCTTGTGATGAGTTCATCTCTTTGAGCTGCTGCTCAGTTCATTGTCAGTTCTTTAATTTCTTCAGGGAATTAGGCTTCAAGTTGATTTTAATGAAGCAAATATCAGTTAATTTACTTTTTAGCTGGGTTTTCATTCAGTGCGGTTGAGACAGTTGAAGACCTGTTGCTGTCGTCAGGATTAGGAAGATCTGTGTTCATCATACAAGGTCCTACATCAAGATTTATAGCCATAATAAAGCGGCAACAATGACAAAACCACAACCTCTACTGAAAGAAATCATTTACAGAACCTACAGTAACAGTAAGGACTGTCTCTACTGCAAACCCGTCGCACAGCAGGTAGCTGGTTGTTTTTTTGTTTTGTTTTGTTTTTTAGATGTGTTTTAGATGATTTTAAATCTAGAAATGAAGTCTCTGTGTTTGTTGGCTATTTTGTATGTATGATAGATTCCTACTCTGAACAACGTCCCCCTCCAACACAGAGGTAACGGTCAGACTTGTGGCCAGTAGGCTCACTGTAAGAGCGAGCGAGACCTGAATGGAGCCCGCTCCTCTCTTTAACACGCTGAAATGTCATAGTCTCATTCTTACAAAGGGTGGCGACAAAGCCACGTTGCCACAGTCCCATTCACTGCTCTCATAGACCTCACCAATTCCCATGGCACAGCTCAGCTGGCATGTTCAGAAATGCACAAACCTCGGTGGTGGTGGGCAGCATGGACCCCAGAATGTAATCCATTTACATAAGTGGAACCCAAAAGATACACCTACCACCTACCAGCTTATTTATGTCTTTTAAAAGTAAATCCGAATTTTACGACACCATATGTGGGTTGAAATAAGCATATTTCACTTTCTTTAATGGACATTATTGTTTACTTTGGTTAGTTGATTGGTGCATTAGTAAGTGTTTTTTTTATCTTCATGTATAGTGATTGTTTTAGATGTGAATTGTGGCTTTTACTTTATCACAAATATGATGTAAAGTGCTTAAACCTTCCCAATTTTTTAAGGGTCAAACATGTCCCATCTATAAGCAAAACCCTGTACATTCAATTTGGCATCATAAAATGTGACTTTTCTACAGCCAGGAGATGGTTAGCTTAGCTTGGTGTAGCTTATCATAAACCCATGGCTCTATGCAAAGGAAACAAAATCCACCTCATAGCACCTCCAAAGCTCTAATAGTAGTCCAGCACTTAACCCCAATGGAACAACACCCACTTCTTTTGATAGTAAGTGAGTTTAGAAGCAATGATTATTATATATCAACTTTTGATGCTGAATAAAATGGATACTGAAATAGTAAATTTAACAGATCTGCAGCTTTGAATGTTGATATTAGGAAATAATCTGCTACCTTACAGATGTGAGAAAGATCCTTTTCCTGTTTATAAATGAGTTGATGAAAGTTTAAGGCTTCAGTCTGTGCACAGGATCCTTTCTTTATTGTAAAGATGTCACACTGGGGAAAACACACAGGTCGGAATTAATATGTTGTTTCTGTTGGTGATCAAAACATGAGCTGCATATTTTCTTCCCAGCTAGTTTCTGAAGATGGCTCAGTTTAGACAGAGCAGCGTTAATCAACTGCCCCACTCTTCCGCCTATTCCAAGCTAATCTCATTTAGTCATTCACTGATGTTCTTTCCACTATCCACGATTTATAATGAAGAGTCATCTCTTGCTGCTCAATCTAATCTTGAAGCATCACTCAAGATATAAATAGAAATAAAAACAAATTGCTTAGGCTACACTTTTATTTTCTGTCAAAGTCATGTCACTTTTTCAACTGCATGTAATATCTGAACGCCTGTGACACCACCATCAATATATTGTTATAAGAAGGTTCAAGGCAAAGACGCAGAGAGATTTATTAAGATTCTAGTGGACTGTTTTAGTAGGCTTTAAACAGGGTTGCCTCAATTACGGCAAGGTAAAACCTAAATTGTGCCAAAAATTATGGCAGAAGTAATAATTGAAAAAAAAAGTAAACTAGAAATTTCTTACTTCATTCATTATCTTTTTTTTATGTGGCACTTTTCAACGGTTGAAAGTGACTTACAACCATCTAAAATCATACAATGATACTCAACAGTAATAATAACTATTCAACCCCATAAAACAACAGGTTACAGTTACAGAAAGGAACAAGGAAGGAAGGTCAAAGTACAAAACAACACACACATGCATATTACAGAACACGTATACTTCTAACTCCACGGCTTTGTAGAAGATTTCAGGAGAGTCAGATCATGACAAATGTGATGCAGCCGTTTAAATTCATGCTTTTGTTGTAGCGTCAGTTACAGGTAAGAATTCCATGAGATGCTTTATCATTGTTTTTGAGAGGATGTGTGCAAATGTAGTTTTAATTGCATGATGTATTCAAGAGTTGTGGTAGTTGATGTATGCCGGTTATAGAAGAAGTGTGTGGACTTAAATCAGAAAAAATCAGGAATAACATTCTGTCAGACTATGTCACCAAATTTTGAATGAAACGGGGAATAACATCTGGAGGAAGAGTGATTTTAAAATAAATAAATAATTCAAGCAGTCCAGAAAAAAAAAAAAATCGGTTTCTTGGGCTTCAGGTGTCAAGACTGAAAATGGGAAGTGAAACTCAATATTTTCTAAAAACTAAACTGAAACACTCTTTACATGGCAAAGAGTCCAAATTCTCACCAATGTACGTGACCGCAGTTATTTCTCTTCAGGGTATTTTCCCCCTTTTCTTGGGTTAAGTTGTTTGTTTTTTTTTTCACTTTATTAGTCCATCTTAATCAGTTTTTTTCAGTTCTTCAGGGGAGCTGGTGTTGGTGATTCCCAGTCTGAACATGACAATTATGATGGGGTGGGGCATGAATTCAGGGTGGGTGACTTCCACACGGTGATGATGTTGTTGGCCATCTTCGAGATAATTCTGTGCTGTGCAGCAGAGCTGGTAGCTGCAAGAACAACGACCTGAAATACTGATGCTATACCGCCTTCATTATATATTTGGGTAAGATTTTTCTATATTTACTTGAGAATATAAATAAATATATATGTATATGTATATATAAATATATAAACTAATTTTGCAGAGTGTTAAATTGAATCAGCAGCTATCTCTCTAAAACTTTGAAATAAAATGTAAAAAGTTGGTTTGGTTGTTTTTTACACTGTTAGTCAAGGTTAGAAGTAATTGGTTACTTGGATCATTTAAGATGTTGAGAAAAACATCACTGAACTATTGTATTTTGCTCCCAAATTCATCGTTGTCTTTGAATTTCAAGTGATGTGTGCATAGTTTTGATGGTGAAATATTCTGGCATAAATACAGTATATTGGATTTAATCAAACAATTGATTCATCACTGTTTAAATAAAGACATTTTAAATGGCATTTGTAAACAGTAAACTTCTCTAGTCAAAATAATGTATGCAACTACACAAACATGTCGAGACTTTCAAGATGGTAAAGGAAATTAAATAAATGGAGGGGTTTAAAATACAAATTTAAAAATTTAAAAAGAAACCTCTCCAAAAATGCACCATTTCAGTGTGTGAGCAATTAACAAATTACATCTGTGCCTCCCTGTGGAGCCCCTGTTTTACCCAGGATGCCTTTGTCCAAACTATTTGATGTTCATTCAGATGCTAATGATATATACACCAAATGTGTTTATTATTTCATATTGCATCTAAACCTCCTAATTTTCAAATGTTCAGACTCTTGATAATAGTTGACAATGAACCCACACAGATTATTAGGGATTATGTATATGTAGATTATATTATATAGATATTGCATGATTAAAAAAGTAATTCTGGAGGACTGTTGAGAGGATTTCCCAATTAGAGGGGTGAAATTAGTCACTTGTACACTCATATGTGTATTTATATTTCCTCCCAGAGAGGTTAGTTTCTTTTAGACCTAAACTGGATTATTTAATTCAGCAGGTAACAGTTTAGTGTAATTTGTTTATCTGAGAGAGTTAATCTACTTATTTACTCAAACTGCAGCAGCTATTATGTAATAATAATTTCCTCTTTCCTTGCAGGGATAGATGAGTGTCAGCTAATAAACAGACAACCAGAACTCACATTTTTAAATCATTACTGCCACAGAGAGGACAAGTCGAAACATCTCCATCAGTAACTGGACGACCTCAACATCAAACAGCCTTCAGGGTAGCCAAAATGTCAAGCCCTGACTTCAAGAGGCTTGAGTTCTTCGACAACATCCTCGGTGGTTGCGTTGCAGTCCCATCCTGTAATAACTCCCAGCTGATTTTCTACAACACAACTGTTGACGGTGGGCTGGAGATTCTCGATGACGGATCCCCCTGGCTACGAATACTCATCTCTGTGGTTTACTTTCTCGTGGCTACAGCAGGAGTGTTGGGGAACTTGTTAGTGATGTTCTTGCTCTATTCTACTCACACCATCACCACAGGCACCATCAACTTCTTCGTGTTCAACTTAGCTTTGGCCCACCTGCTGTTCTCCCTGGCCTTGCCATTTTGGGCCGTGGACACCGCGCTGGACTACAGCTGGCCTTTCAGCTTGGCCACATGCAAGGCCGTATCCTTACTCACCGGGCTGAATGTCTTTGCTAGCTGCTTTTTCCTCACAGCTATGAGTTTGACCCGGTACTGCTATGTGGCAACTGCCCTCAGACCCCACGCCTCCCTGTGCAGTAGACCTTGCACTTCTCCGGTGGCCACAGCTTTTATCTGGGCTGGAGCGCTCGTAGCGGCGGCACCCCGAGCTGTGTTTGCAGAGCTGAGCCTCGTGGGCAGTGGCAACGACACAGCATGCCTGCTCCGCTTCCCAGATGGCACGGCCTGGCTCGGAATAAACCAGCTCCTGCGCATAGTGCTGGGATTTTTGCTGCCTTACACCACCATCATCCTTTCCTACCTGCTTCTGCTGCGTTTCCTCTGTCGCCATAAACTGAAAGGCAGCAGCTCTCGGCGGAAGGCTGATATTTCAAAGTCCGTAGCGGTTGTGGTGCTTTCATTCTGCGCCTGCTGGTTCCCATACAATGTCCTCACACTCTGGGGTGTCCTGATCCAGCTTGACATCTTCGATATCACCCCCTCATTTTATTTGGCTCAAACGTACTTTTTCCCTCTAGCTAACTGCTTGGCTTTCACCAGCAGTTGCTTCAACCCTGTCATCTACTGCCTGGTTAGGAAAGAATACCGTTTGGCTCTCCATAATGTTCTCTTTAAATTGAGTCTGGCTATTAAGTCCAAGATGCCCTATGGCATTAACTCTGAAGCGGGTTTAGCACAAGCTGGGCAACTGGCTATTCCTCTCAACTACATGTACAGCCAGACAACCCAGTCTGACAAAGGGAGAGATGCACTGCTGTCAACACTTCCAACTGTAGTGTCCACTCTGTAAAACCACAACAAATTGATCAGATTCTTCAAACCTGTATTTTAGTTTAATTTAAGGCTGATAGTTTTTTATTTTTTTATTTAATTTTATTTATTGTTTTTGAGTTTTCAATGTGTGCTTCAGATAGACCAGTGTTCTCCTCTAAGGATGCAAACAGGCTGCACCTAAGCTTTTGCAGGTGTCGCGGTTTAAAGTTTTAGCTGTCTGAATGGTATGTATGAGGATCTGAGCCTTATTTCTGGCATAATTTAAAAAAAAAAGATCTAACATGGGGAAGTGCATTCACTAATCAACTACAGATTTAACTTTAAGATGTCCTTCACTTCCTAATGAGGCCTCCCTATTCCTTTTCTTCTCCTCCTCACGATTGTTAGTTTAATTATCATAAAGAATTACAGTAGTTTACTGTTGTATGAAACTAATGTACAAGTATTTACTAATCCAATTTTGGAACAATTTTGTCCTGGATTGTTCTGTATTAGATTGTCTGGTGTGAAAACATTTTTGTCATTTGTTTGAATAGAAATAAATTGTTCTTAACCTGCACTTTGTGAATTTTTATTGTTCTTTTGCTCTTTACACAACTGAAAGAAAATGTATGACTGATATTATGGAAAAGCCTCCTCCTCCAGTTTATTCCACCTTCTCCTCTCCTATTACACCACACGATGGTGCTGCTGTTCAATTTTTAAAACGGATTGAGGCCTAGCCAGAAAGTGATACACATCTTTCAGAGTTGGTAGCTTTCAGTTCTTTGAATCGCTGGGATTAATTGTTTGAGTCCCATAATGTTCTTATCAATCGAGCACGGTTTTAAAAAACCTCAGTCTTTCATCAAAATACAGGAGGAATAGCTGGACATTTTGGGGAATGCCCTCTTCGTGCAAATTACATCAGACCAAAACCATTCTGTCACCTGTGGGAAAGTGATGAACTATTCCTTTAAAATACTACCTTTTCAAGATAGATTGTGTAGGGAAAGTTTAGCAAACTCTAAGAAGCTGTACTGCTAGCATGCAACAGCTTACAAGGCAAAAATACATAACAAGCATGAATGACTTGATGAAATGTGTGATGTTGACTGAATGAGGAGAGACTGAAGCAGCAGTGGGAGCCGTGGAGCTGATTGGCTTTTGTTTTGTTGCAGAGGGAAGCGTGTCAGGGAGGTGGTTGTCTGTAGTCCTCTAGGCCAGGCTCTGACCAGTGACATGACAGGATGGAGTATGATTGGCTGTGATGGAGTATTTTTTCCCGCCGGGTCCTCCTAATTATCGGAGGGAGGAGGAGCGGTGAAGGCCCACAGAAGTGGATCACCATGTTTAAGGTGCAATGACCGTGCTTTGGGTTTACTGCACAGAGCTTGACTATCGCTGCAGATGCCGTTGTGATGTGCAGCATTCTGTCACCAGGGTGGCAACGATGAAGTCCACGGGTATGTCTGAGGACAGGCCAGCCTTGAGCTCGGCTGGCTCACCTTGCCAGAGCTTTGTGATGATGGTGTTGAATATTAAACTGAAATCCACCTGTAGGAGCTGACATTAGCCAACCTCAACTACTAGATTTTATTTGACTTTAAAGAAGTAGTTTATTTATTCATAGATTTATTTATTTATTAATTAAAAAAAAAAATTTAATCATTTGTTTGTTTGTACCTACTTGAGGGTAGCAGAACCAGCTTAAAACAAAACATCCAGCAGTTAAGGATTAACATTAGCATTTATTTGGAGCGTGTGTTTTCGACCACCTAATGAATGTAAGGTAAATATATTAGGTGGGTGGACAGCGGGTTTTTTCTAAGCTGTTTGTTAGGGTGCAATGGAATCTTTTAATTAAATCTTTGACATTACTTTATTATTATTTTATTCTGAGAATTTATTCAAATAATTAAACCAAAAGCATGAACAAATATATATATATATATGCATACATTTATATGTATGCATATATATATATATATATATATAAATAACTGATCTAAAGTATTTCATTTGGGTATTTAAAATAAAAGATCTTCAATTAGATTCAATTTATTAATTTATTTAAATCACTCGGAAAAATCACCTGAAAAATGAATACATTCCCTTTGTTCAAAAACAAACAAATCATATCGATCAAATATACTTACACTAATAATAATCATTACAAGCGCAATCATACCTACAATAACTACCATTGTAAATAAAACTACCAACATTAAACATCCACCATACAACATCAGGGGACTGGAGGGTATGGCTTATCCATGGGGCATGGCTTATTTCAAAAGAAATGTCAAGTAAATTAAGGTATTACATCCAGTAGGCCTAATTCAAGTCAGAAACCCCAACTATATATTTGTGACACAGTAGATCAATTGTGCAGAATAATAGCTGCCAAGAAAAATACTTTGTTTCATTCCAAAATGCTATACATCCTTTTAGAAACATAAATATGTTGATTGATGTTAAATACCCTTTTTCAAAATATACAGGATATTTCATATTTATTTCGGTCCTGCTTTAGCTGCAGCAAGGCGGCAGTTTCTCTTCTCCCTCAGGTCATACGTCCTCTAAAATGTTGTGATTCTGTAAACATAAAGCACTTTCTCAATAGTAACTTCAATTATATTTCTTACCAAGCTTTATTATGTTGGAGCATTTGTCACATTTTTCTTTTGGACCAAGAAGCAAAACTCTTGTTCCATTTTTTTAAATGAAACAAATAATACAAAACAAGGTTCAGGTTAAACTATTCATAAGATGAAATGAGGGTCAGGAACCAGCCAAAATAAAAGCAGAGTAGTTGCTTTAGCACAGACCCCCTCATTTAATGTGCTCTCTGAGATGCATTCAGCTTTAATGCTCACTTGCCAGAGATTGTGTTTCAATATTTCGTCCATTTGGCATTTTCTCTGTGTCCCATCTAACACCTGAGAGTCTGTAGAATACCTGGAAAATGATCGATCTCATCCCGTAATTAAAAGGGGATCCGTATTAATGTAATGGTAACGGCACTTAAATACAATAGTAAACCATACAAACTTCAGAAATGGCCCTGTGATGGCAGAAGTTGTACATAGGAAATCTTCAAATAGCAATGAACAAGCAACCAAAAATTAAACCCAACTGTGCATCTTGTTATGAATAAAATTATAACTTTTTCTAAGCACTGTCTATTAAATAAATAAGTGTCTCTAGCTGAATGGAATAAAGTATCCTCTCCGGTTGCCGTATAAAGCAGAGTAAGGATCCTTAACACCAGCAGAGAAGGGAGATGAGGGCACGATTTCAGAGGTAGCACACTGTACCACTGCAGCTAATACAGAGAAAGTTTCAATAATACATGGGTACAACATATATTTTTGTCTTTAAAAACTTTTTTTTCTCAGTTTATGGATTGCAGCTTCTCGTAAAATGAAAACAGAAGTGCAGAATAACATGTTCAAAATACTGTATTGCAATGCAGGCCAAATAATAGAACGCATATTTCAAAAGAAATGTCAAGTAAATTAAGGTATTACATCCAGTAGGCCTAATTCAAGTCAGAAACCCCAACTATATATTTGTGACACAGTAGATCAATTGTGCAGAATAATAGCTGCCAAGAAAAATACTTTGTTTCATTCCAAAATGCTATACATCCTTTTAGAAACATAAATATGTTGATTGATGTTAAATACCCTTTTTCAAAATATACAGGATATTTCATATTTATTTCGGTCCTGCTTTAGCTGCAGCAAGGCGGCAGTTTCTCTTCTCCCTCAGGTCATACGTCCTCTAAAATGTTGTGATTCTGTAAACATAAACCACTTTCTCAATAGTAACTTCAATTATATTTCTTACCAAGCTTTATTATGTTGGAGCATTTGTCACATTTTTCTTTTGGACCAAGAAGCAAAACTCTTGTTCCATTTTTTTAAATGAAACAAATAATACAAAACAAGGTTCAGGTTAAACTATTCATAAGATGAAATGAGGGTCAGGAACCAGCCAAAATAAAAGCAGAGTAGTTGCTTTAGCACAGACCCCCTCATTTAATGTGCTCTCTGAGATGCATTCAGCTTTAATGCTCACTTGCCAGAGATTGTGTTTCAATATTTCGTCCATTTGGCATTTTCTCTGTGTCCCATCTAACACCTGAGAGTCTGTAGAATACCTGGAAAATGATCGATCTCATCCCGTAATTAAAAGGGGATCCGTATTAATGTAATGGTAACGGCACTTAAATACAATAGTAAACCATACAAACTTCAGAAATGGCCCTGTGATGGCAGAAGTTGTACATAGGAAATCTTCAAATAGCAATGAACAAGCAACCAAAAATTAAACCCAACTGTGCATCTTGTTATGAATAAAATTATAACTTTTTCTAAGCACTGTCTATTAAATAAATAAGTGTCTCTAGCTGAATGGAATAAAGTATCCTCTCCGGTTGCCGTATAAAGCAGAGTAAGGATCCTTAACACCAGCAGAGAAGGGAGATGAGGGCACGATTTCAGAGGTAGCACACTGTACCACTGCAGCTAATACAGAGAAAGTTTCAATAATACATGGGTACAACATATATTTTTGTCTTTAAAAACTTTTTTTTCTCAGTTTATGGATTGCAGCTTCTCGTAAAATGAAAACAGAAGTGCAGAATAACATGTTCAAAATACTGTATTGCAATGCAGGCCAAATAATAGAACGCATATTTCAAAAGAAGATTACTTAAAACCGCAATCCAGTATTGTTGAAAGCACCACAGCTATTTTGGTAACACAACGTAGGCGAGATATTTTTAAGAATTTGTCGTATTATTTCATCTTTAACAGAGTGTTAAAGACTGTGCTATACTGGGAAAATCATTCAGCTCTCATCCCAAGAACACAGTCA
This sequence comes from Istiophorus platypterus, assembly GCA_016859345.1. Lineage (NCBI taxonomy): Eukaryota > Metazoa > Chordata > Actinopteri > Istiophoriformes > Istiophoridae > Istiophorus > Istiophorus platypterus. The sequence continues at coordinate 13,057,074 of CM029127.1, read as the reverse complement.
CATTATAGCACTATAGTTTCTGGATTGCAGCATTTAGAGTTATAATATATAAGAATCGGTGTATACCATATGTTCAACATGCCTGAAGGCCTACCCTTGATTTTGAATACATTTTACATATAAGAATAGATATACATTAAGCTATTTTATACATTTCTGGTAACATAAACATATAATTTTGTATCATTAATATTTATATCGAAGGAAAATGTCTTTTTAAAGGCAAGAGGTTAAGATGAATTATATTAACCATGAAATTCATAATATAAATGACTCTGACTAACATACAGAGTCAACCAACACACTGCTTATTAATTCATCACCTGACTACAAAAAAAGACATTTAATATACAAAGTTTACAAGTTCTTTTGTATTGGCATTGTTATTTTGGGCCCTGTGGCACAGACTGTGTAAGGCAGTCAAGTCCTATGCACATATACTACATATCCCTGCTTGGAAACTCTTTATTGTTCTGCTGTTTTCCCTGTCTCTCCTCTTTTTGTTAGTCTGCGATTTTCTGTCCAGTCCTCTCAGAGCTTACATGTTGTATTATGCAAAAGGTTGAATGCCATCCTCTTCCGAAGAAACGGAAGAGTCAGCAAAAAAAAAGATGCCTCCCTATAAGGAAGCCATGACAAAAAATTTTGTATATTAGAATATCTGACAGCAAATCGACTCACTCATCCTCGCATTTAAAAAGCACATGCAGAACTGTTGCACATCTATGCTTCAGAAACATTAAACAAAACTGATGAGTAATTTACTACTTGCTATAAAATGATTTGTCTCCAGTTGCACATTATGTTTATAATTATAGTTATTAAGATTTATTTTTATGGCACTTTTCAAACCAGCGTTACAAAGTGCCGTTCAGCAAAATTTAACATGAACAAAAGAAACTGCCAGACAAGAGGCGCTGAGAGGCAGAAGGACAGGATTTATTACTTTTGAGGTTTGTTTGTAGCTGTAGTTAAATCTAAGACAGAGTTGTCTCTAAATCCAGCCTGAAGCAACAAATGATTTTCACTATCAACTAACTATTTTCTAAGTTAGTCGTTTAGCCATTAAAATATCAGTAACAAGCCATTATAAGCCCCTAGACCGCAATTTGAAGCCAAAAGATATTCAATATAAGAAAAGCAAACGCAGCAAATTCTCACTTTTACGAAGCTGGAACCATCAAGTTTTTGGCATTTTTGATTGATAATTGATTAATTGCTAAGGTAGTTTATCAAAATCTTTGCTGATTAACTTTCTGTCAACCATCTAATCAATTAATCAACTAATGGTTGCAGCTCTAGATGTAACTGGCCATGAGGGAGTGTGCAGGCAAGGCCTGATTAGAAACTCTAGACTGCAGATGACCAATTGCTCTGCCTGAGAGGCAATTTAAGTGTAAGCTTCCTCAACCTTTCTTCAAGTCCTGATGTTAAATATATAACTTTTTTTTTCCTGAAAGGGGGAACTCCAGGATTTTTTTTAATTTTTTTTTTTTTTATTTTATTCCAAACCTTGATAAAGTTAGGGAACTCATAAGAGACAGATTAAAAAAGTAATAGTCTAAACTGAAGCTGGAGAGACTGAGATAGATTGGATAGGCCAAACCAGACCTGGAGGTGGTCTGACTTGCATCGTGATTGAATCTCAGTAAGGTGTAAATGACATCCATACAGTGTGACGACCCCCCCCCTTTTCTTTTTTAAAGGGAAAAAATATATTTTTAAAATTCACTTAGAAAGTTGAAAGATCACCTAAATCAGCCTCTTGGTGCCATCTTAAGCAAAGCCTGCCAAAATTGTGGGTCCTACATTTTCCATTATCCAACTAATATCACCTTTTCATTAAACCCTACCCTCCACCTCCAGTGCGTAATGCAGGCTTTTATTCATCAGTTAGTTGTGACAAGCCCAAACCTGACTGGAAAAATCTCCAGAAGACATTTCATAACTTTTACATTGACTGAGTAACACTCCCCTTGGTGAGAAAACTGACTTTAATATGTAAAATCGGTGGAGTGCCTCTTGAAACTCTATATTTATCTATATTATCTATATTTATGAAGCACTTTGTATCACTGTTTTGAAAAGTTTATACACACATACTTTATTATTATCACTATTATTTTTACAAAGTGAATAAAACACATTTCGAATCTCAGATAATTTTTTTAAAATATTTTCATCATTAAAATTTTTTTGTATCTTTTATAAATACTTACTCTATACACTTTGATTCAAGAAATTATAGTTCTGGCTTTACACTGTTCGTTACAGTTAGATACCAAACAAGTCCTAAAATCAACTTATATTCAATTTGGTTCAGACGGCTGGACTATAAAAGATGCAAAAATCATAATGAGAACCGACTCTGCAAGTGAAAATATCCGTGCAGTGAGAATATGTTACTAAATGATTTCATCAGAGTCAAATAGTAATATACAGTAAGTCTTTGCTTGGACTCTGCATCTGAGGATCATAGTTGGTAAATGATTTAACGATGTGCTTGCTGCTTGTCACAGGCGTCACCATGAGGGGATATTGTGCTTCTAAAATTCTTTTCTATACTTTGTCTGCAGCCACTACAGTGAGAAGCGAGTATGCTGCTTGTAGAAGGGAATATCACGAATCCATCTTCGTCCTCCGTGTTTTACACATCTCTTCTCACCTCTTCCGATTAAATAAAGAAAATCATTGGGTTCGGTATTGCCATTATTGTGGCATTGGCTTATATTTCAGTCAACATGTGCAGATGAGATTCACCACACACACTAGTCTTCACACTAAACTGATTGTCAAGTTCTGGTACAGGCAAAGTTTGAATATGTGCAAAGTTTTTTGTTTTTGTTTTTGTTTTTTTTGTTTGTTTTTTTGTTTTTTTTTTGAGAACGTTGTGAGATGAAGCCTACAGCAGTCCTCCCAGATCCACTGCCGAGCCTCTTATTCATGGAGTTTTTGTGTAGAGGATCTGAATCCTACTTCTTACACTCGAATAACCATCATGAACTCTGGTCACTTTGGAATTGGCAGTCAGGATCCTGGGTGGCCACCATAGCCCTGGCTGATAGACTGAGGGGAGAGAAAACAGGTGAAATTACTACTTATCTCCATTTAAAGCTTCATGAGGATGCAAGGTTAAGGGGAATAGTTCAACATTTCCGGTTAAATGCGTATACACTTTAATGCTGAGTGCTAGAAGGGAAAATGGATAACATTCTCATGTCTGTGGGATAGAGGGCCAGCAGGCAATTAGCTTAGCACAAAGACTGGAAACAGGAGGAAACCGCTACCCTTGTTCTGTCTGAAGGTAGTTTGCCATTTTGGTGTCGGTGGGGGGGCGTGATATTCCTTGGCTGGGTGCCATTGCCTGGCAACCAGCAGAGACACGAGGAAGTCACTGCTCAGCGCCCCCCCCCCCCCCAAAAAAAAAAAACTAATTTCTATGCCTCAGTTTTTCTACAGATTAACATGTGAATCAATGCCCATTAGAGGTGCTGTAGTCTCTGTGCTAAGCTGAGCTAACAGGCTGCTAACTGTAGCTCTATATTTACAGAACATACATGAGAGCGGCATTAATCTTCTCATCTAACGCTTTGCTCAGACATATTTCCCAAAATGTTGACCTATTCTTTTAAGTCTTAATTCTCTGATTCTCTGTTTTTGGGAAAGAACTCTTCATGTTCACACAGAGGACATTAGCACCTCTCAACACTTACCTGGACTTTTATTCTTCACCGAAATTGCTCCAAGCACTGCAAAATTCAATATCAAGTAACTATGAGCCCGAGAAGACGGCTTGCAACTAATCCTGCTTTGCATAAAACTCCTTAACTAGACTAAAATTTGCCTGCAGAGTTTGGATCTTCATCACTCAATTAAATTTGTTTTAAAAGCCTGGCATAAAAACAACTGTAATCTCACAGCAGACCTTTGATAAACATTTCTATATATCGCCCGATATTTTTTTTTTTTTCCTTTAGGCAAATTTGTTAATTTGCAGTTGATTTTGAGGGCTGCGGAGAAGGTGACAGTGAAGATCAAGGTTACTTCAGCGTTATTTCTGCGTGAATGTGAACACACACACAATCACAAACTCACACAGCCTCTTCACCTGCGTCACAATCCAGCCCACATGGTGCATTCATGAAAACGAGCCCTTAGGAATTACTGTGACGCTACTGGTGACTCACAGTCAAGGTTTTTCTAATGATAAACACATTTTGTGGTATAATAATCTTTTGTGTTAAGTAATATACAGTTTCACTGATGAAGAATTGCTATTCCTTCACAGAAACTAACTAGATTAACCTCTAAATATAAATTTAAGCTCCATCCAGCTCTTGTTTTTTCGGACCAGCACTGTGTTTTCTGACGTGTGCAGTAAAATGAGGATGTTATTTCAGATGTGACATAAATGTACTTTTGAAAAGATGGGAAGAGGTGAACTGCATGACAGCCTGCAAGCTTTTCCCCTGCACTGGCATTGGCAAATGCTCTGGATGTGATGTAAGAATGATGCAAACTGCTTTAGGTCATGACTGATTTATCGAATAGGGATGATAAAAGATGTAGACACAGGCACAAACCTGGTCTGTGAGGATTCGAGGCTTAATATCAGGAATGGCACCCCCTCTCAGCTCATCTTCCACAGCCATGAGTCTGACAACAGGGAAATAGAAACAAAGATACCGGTTGACAAAAATAGAATTATGAAGCCGGTGTTCTTCAAATTTACTGTATTATGCGGCCATATGATGATATTAAGGTCTTGACATGTTTGTGGGTACATTCAGCAATCCTCAGACCATCTTGAAGCTGAATCTGAATCTGAACTGCTTTCAGGACAGTTCAGACGGTTCAAATTCAGCTGTTCGGATAAAAAGAGCTTGTGAAAACTTGTGAGTGTGTGAAGGATGTTGAAGTCTGCAACCATCTGCCATATCTGAACTCAGAGGAAATAGAGAATATGCATTACAGTGTAGGTTAACTAAAGGAGGCTTTCTACCAAATGAGATGAGATGTGAGCTCTGTAAGACTTTCGTTGGGTAGGAGTTGCAAATTATCCAAGGAAACAACTACTTTATTGAGTATGAGTAGCTATGATCAGCTTGGTTTCTTCTGTCCTCATACTGAAATAAATCAGTGTTTCATAGTTCAAGCTTGAGCCTGTTCTCGGTACTAATCGTGATATTTAAACATCCTACATTTTAAGGAATAGTTACACATTTTGGGAAATAATACGCTAATTTGCTTGCTGTTTGAGAGTTGGATGAGAAAATGATACCCCTCTTACGACTGTGTGTTACAGGAAACCTGTGGAGTTTTTAAACACTAGCAGCACTATGGAGCAATTTATTGATGAGTAGGTCCCTTGTTTGTGGCTATTTCGTGTTCTACTAGCCCAGACCCATAGCCATGCTTCCATCCAAATGTAGCTCAAATTTTTACTGGAATTCCAGAAAATCTGCAAAAGAAAATGTGAATTAATGCACGTTTCAATTCAGTATCATTATGTAAAATTACAAGTTTGGGCACATTTGGATAATAAAGAAATATTTTTGAAACTTGGACACAGCTATTCTGGCTGTTTCTTCCTGCGTTGAGGCTTTATGCTTTACCCTATGCAAACTGCCTGCTTGCTCCAGCACTGAGATGAGAGTGATTTCTATTTTCTCATTTAACTCTCAGCAAGAAAGCATATAAGTGTATGGACCAAATTGTTTAACTATTTTCTTCAAAATCAGATTCATATGAAATCATGTAAATTGTATTTGTATGGAAAACTTTTCTGTCTGATTCTTTCTACAGCAGACCTAAGATAAAAATGATCAACGCCAGTCACCACTTCTAACCACCTTTACATTGCATGAGTTTTTCCTTTAGCTGCATTTAACTACTTTATTGTATTGTTTCCTTTTACCACACAGACTTTTGAGCTTACAGCTGTGGTCCATTACTTGCTGCACTTTCAAGCAACAGCAGATTGTTGTTACACAGTGAACTTTCACTGTCTGACCAGGTCACATGAACGTGAGTAGCAGTAACAGACAGTACAGTGTCTCCACGGGAAATGCACTATTTTGGTTTTATTACACTTAGCTAACAGCTGGATATAATCATGATATAGGGCATAAGTCTTATATAACATACTCTGGATTTTAAGCTTGCACAGCCTCATTTCTGCCAGCTGTAGTTCACTAATCACCTGCTGATGATGCCTTTGATTTGAGAGTCCTTCTCCATTTGCTGCTGCTTCAGGCGGCGCTCGCTGTCCTCCAGGCGGCTCTGATACTGCTGCAGGATCTTGTTTGTCTGCTGCTCCTGCGTCATAAGCCTCTGTTCATATTCTTCAAGCTTGCGATGGGACATCTTCAGCCGTTCTTTCAAGGAATGTATCTCTTCTTCATATTCTCTTACCTGATAGATGAAAGAAATAAATTGATTTCAGGTCAATTTTGGCACTTATTTTCTGCAATGTTCCTGAATGACGAGTGATTTTTATCAATACAGACACGATAGATGGTGAAGATCTCTAGATCCTAAGCAGGAAGTGCAGACAAGTTTTAACGTAATAAGCAAAACAAACAGTGGTACTGATTACAGGCATGAGTATGGGACTATTCATCATAGAAAATGCACAACAGTAGCCATCACTATCTAACTCATGGATGATTCTATTAAAGCTCCAATATAGGACTAAAGCTTTATTTGAAATAGTGTCATATGTATTTTGGACAAATTGCATAGATGTGCAACTATTATAGGAAGCAAGTGGGTGGACTTGGGGGGGGGGGGTGTTGGAAAAAATACACGTACTAACCCTCTCTAATCGTGACTCATCCATGCTCTTGGAGTACTCCTTCAGCTGACCCTCCCGGTCCGGCCGCAGGCTCTCAATGTCCGCTGAGAGATGTGGCATGTTGGACACCCAGGCGACTGTCCGCTCATTGAGGGCTGGAGTGCTCAATGTTGACTGAGAACCCTGGAACAGCAAAACAGGTCGCTCATGATTTTAATTTACGTCTTGATATGAGGAATTCCCTAAAAACAGACCACCATCAGGTCTGTTTTTAGGGATGATAATGTGAGTTCTTCAATTAAAAATATTATTCAAAATTCTAGTCTTTACATTCATGTCATGTCAAATATTCTCAATATAATCAAATTATGATGTCATTAAAGAAGGTATTAAAGAAACATCACTTCACAGTTTTGGAGTATGCATCAAATGGAAGGTTTGAAGTTAAACTCACCTGTTTGTTGAGACCTGGCTTGAGCAGATGCTGCTGTGGAGGTTGCAGTTGCGACTGAGGCTTCTTGGTGCTTTTTGTCGGAGTGTCTGTCGACTCCTCTGCAGCTGCCGGCGGGCCCTGGTTCTCTTTGGCAGAGCTCGTCTGGTACGGGAGCCCAGGAGCTGGACTGTCTGTCACCGACAGCTGCGTGTCCTGTTGCTGCTGCTGCTGTGTCTGCTGCTGCTGCTGCTGCTGCTGCTGCTGCTGTGGCGGCTGCTGAGTTTGCCGTGGTTTCGACTGACTGCCACTGTAAGTTGTGTCGGAGGATTCGAGGAGGAGGTTCCTGCTCTGCGGGCGAACCTTCGGAGGCGTGGCGGTAGCTGGAGTGTTAATGGACCTCTGGGATTTGAGGTGTTGTGGGGGGGCGATGGATGACTGGCGGGCGGGATGAACCGTAGTGGGAGGTGTAGCCAAAGACGCGGGGGTGCCTGTCCCAGTGGCTGTTTGAGATGTGACTCCCATCAGGTGCTGCTGTAGAGACTCCTGATAAGACAGAGTAATGTGACAGAAAAAAAGAATTGTGAATGAAAATGAAGAAATCTTAATTTCATTTACTGAATGTACTTTCTTCTGCCCCCCCCCCCCCCCCCCAGCCCCCATGTGTTTGACCCAGATGAATGAAGCAAACAAATTCACTGCGCCATTTGTTCTTTCCCAAGCTAATTTTTCTACAAATAAAAAACCCATATTCCATCTGAATCATTTAAAAGATGCTATAATCACAAAAAATACTCACACAGCGACTCGGATGGATAGAAAGATGAGAGGAAGGATGTTCAGCAAGGCAAGTTTATGTCTGTATCGCACCTTTGAACAAAAAGGCCTTTCACAGTGCTTTACATGAGACATCAGCACATCAAGACAAGAAATAAAAGAAACTCAAGCAATATAAAAAGACCCTTAATTATGTAGTGCTTTAAAAACGATCAGTAGTATGTATGAATAAATGTATAGCTTGAATGTCTAGCTGTGTAGATAGTTAAATGTAATAAAAGACAGACATATAGATAGATTATCTATCTATATACAGTGCAGACCCGAAGTGTCATGGCAGCTTCTCATTTTTTATTCCTCAGGCATCAGCACATTCAAATTGTTATGAAATAGTGGATACTGCATTAAAGTGTAAGGTCTCAGATTAAATTTGAGTAGGTTTACATCAATATAGAAAGAACTGTGTTTGAGATATAGCCCTTATTTTGTTATTATATAAATGGATTATACTGAAGCACAGAGCCTGAAGAGGAAAGAAAGGGTCACTGTCCAAATGACTACTGTCTGGACTGGATGGACAGATGAATAGATAGATCCATAATAAATACAAAAAAAAACCCACTATCCTGACATCATCCATATTAATGACACAGGATGCCCTGTGGTGTTGGTTCCATTAAGGCCCACGCAGCAGGACAGAAATAGTTTAAGACTACATGACGGTATCATTAAACACAATAATTTTACACAGACATGCTGTAATAAAATTTTCAGCGTGATAGATCAGCGACTCGTGAGAACACCGTCAATTCAAAGCCAACAAAGGTCAGATGAGATTTCTGTTTCACCAAAAGCTGTTCTGCAAAATGAGAGAATCCTACTGTAATCAATTAATCATGTGAGTTTTATTTAACTTGATAAGCTTGGCTGAAAATGCTCAAACTATAGACTATAAAACAGTTTATCATCGCTATCCATGAGATCCGAGACTGATCTGCGGCACACTGAGGCATAAAGTATGTGTAATATAATGATATATGTACTATAAGCAGATATGACACTTCTTCTCTGCTTCATTGACCGACAGCTGGTTTCCAGCCCTGTTGAAACAACGATGCACATTATGATAGATGTCAAGCACCCTACACTGTTCAGCAGAGGAGCCGAGAGAATTGTCTGGTTTCAGTGTGTTGTCTGTAGGATAACAAGTGTCTCGAAAGTGCCCTCACATTACTGTTAGATTTGCATATTCTACAGCTCAGGAGAGGGGCACGCTTTGTTCTGCAACCTGGAAATCAGTGTGAAAAATGAGAAACAGAAGTATAGGTTTGGGACCAATGGCCTGCAAGGGCTGATCTGAATGCAGCAATTGATGCAGATGCAATTTTGTTGCTCATTCACGGTGTTGAAATCACACTAAGATTAAATGACATGGCCATAAGTCTGCATTGCAATGTGGCTTGTTATTTAAAAAAAAGAAAAGAAAATAAAGGTCACTGGGAAAATGAATTCTTGACTGTGACTGTCCTCATCACCACATCTGGAGTGCCAGAAATTATCATACTGATTATATTGAATTTTGGTGATTTAAAATAAAGGAAGCTGTAGGGATATAAACCAGGAATTCCACTGATATTTACAACATATAAGAGTAGACTCCACAACAAAACAGAGCACTATATACTGTTTGACTTTTGGCATACTTTACAATTATTTGAGGGATAGAAATTCTGCCAATAGCAAGTGATGCCATTTTCTTAACCTTAAGAAAATCTTCTTAAGCTTTCAAGGGGTTTGGTTAATGATAAACATGCAGTTTCACGAATTTGCATTGGCTTCTCATGTCTAGTTAAAGCTATCATTTAGTTGACATAAAAAAGAAGATTCAAGAGAACAAAGAGAAACATGTTTAGGCCTGTAAATTGTTTTAGTCTCAGAAGAGGGAATCTTGATGTGCTTTACATGGACACATGAATTACATTTCTTGATTCTGCATTACCCACCAGGCAAATCCAGCATGATGAATGGACTTTTACGATAAAGTAAAGAGGCTATTCAATTATAAAGGAAATAAAATGTTAATTACAGATCAAAATTTTATTTATAGGTTAGTGTACATTTATAATTCTTTACTTAAGCATGTGCCTGTATGAATCTTCTGCACCATCATTCCAACAGCTTTAACAGGTCAACATGAAATAAAACATCCATTAAAGCCAAGCACCCAAGAACAGTTGCAAGAGCCAGACTCCAGCTCTGAACACAAGGCAGTCGCTCCACTGCCCAGAAAAAAAAAATGCACTAGAACAAATTCAACTGAACAAAACAGACTGAGCATTTTAAATCAATTGCAGTATGGGAGCGCTGTGGGTTCATGGGAGAGAAAAATTGAAGTTCTCCACCTAGTGGTGTTCTGATATCACAATACCAATCTGGCTTTTCAGTTGCTGTCAGTAAATACGGAGACTCATCTCTATCCTGTCGGAAGAGTTCCCTTAGAGATTAGACACTCATTGATAGGCAGAGTGATGTTCTGTGGTTACAAATTTTGGTTTTCCCATCCCATAACTGCTAAAGTAATCTCTTTGCCTATAAAATGTGGCGTTACAGAGGATGTTGGTGTCTCATTGGACTGCATGGGCCACCTACTTTAACATAAGAAGAGTGTTGTTACTTCTACAAATACAACTGAATAAACTTAACAGTTGAAGTTTCTCTATACTTTGCTTGACAACTGTATAAAGCAGATAAAACAGTAAAGCTATGCTGCATATATCTTGTTTCCTACGTTGATTACGTATATATATGATTACGTAACATTTTACCCTTTGTGTTTTTATAAATGAGAAGATAAAATAAACCAGGGAAAAATATTGTTGAATATCATTACAAACATGAAACTGTCTTTCTGTATGTGCGAGGATAAGTGAAGGGTTCCTACCTGCACCTGCAGCGACAGCTGGTGCCAGGCATAGTCGTTGCTCTGATTCTGCCGGGTGAAATCATCACTGTAACTGTGTGAGTGGACGATGCTGGGCTGCACCAGACTGCTCTGTGACCGCAGGGCGGACAGGTCCTCGCTGCGGGAGAAGGCGCTGTTGCCAAAGGCCGGTGTATAGTCATGGTGGCCATTCTCAGGGTCGGGGGCAAGGAGGAGAGGAGGGGGAGGCTGCTGAGACTGAGCTGGGGAGTTCTGGGCGGCCAGATGGAATAGCGGGTTCTGGAAAGAGAGGGGGAAGTGCATGGCCGCTGCTGCCTGCTGTTGCTGTTGAGAGATGGATTCGGTGGGCCCCCCTATGTGGCCCATCTGGCTCAGCCTCAAACCAGAGCCCGCCGAGCCCGTCGGCATATGTCCTCCCATACGAAGGGGACCGCCGAGGTTCCCGAAGCTGTGGCCGAGGCCGGCGATGGAAGCTTGAGAGGAGGTGAGCATGTCCCCCACAGAGTTCAGGTTGGAAATGCTGTTCATACGGGAGTCCTGAAGGTCCATCATAGACACACTTTTATTCACACTATGGACCTGAGACGCACAAGAAAAACGTATTGTAGCTTCATTTTGAGGTGGAGTTTGTTTAAAATGCTGCATATTTACAAAAACATTGTTCATGTCAAAATGAGTTTTCCTTTCTCAGTTCGCCATATGATGAAATACATATATACTTTAAAATCCTAGATCCCGCTGTACCTGAAAATAGATTTAAAACGTAGGAGAGATATATGTGTTCAATAGTTTTACATTTTATTTAAATGTAAATAAATAACTAAATGCATTTATATATATTTACATTGGACCTGTTTTGGTTTTTTGTTTTTTTACACTAGCTCATTTTTATATTTTCACATTTTTATTTTTTTAATCTCTTATGTATGTTATATTGCATCTTAATTCCCTTTTTTCATCTTATGTAAAGCACTTTGAATTGCCTTGTGATTTAAGGTCATATATTAATAAACTCACCGTGCCTTATCAGATCTCTATTCAATGAATAATTAACTTGAAAGACAAAATGTCACAGGTTCCTAAAACCAGTACACAAACAAAAACAGTGTGACAACTCTGACTTAAAGACACTTTGAGCCTTTAAGCTTTTGGAAATTAAATATAATGTAACCGAAGTCCAGTCAATCAAATGGAAAGTCCAAGGACATGATTTTATCACTCATCTGCATTTGATGATTAAATAATAGGATATTTAAAAAAAAAAAAAAAACCCTCTCAGTTTGTTCACTCGCACATGAAATCTTGATTTGAAATTGGCAAGGAATAAACAACTGCATGAGTATTTTACACCATACCTTTGGATCAGGCTCAGTAATGTCTGAGCTGCTTGTGCAGTACGCGGGGCTGGATCGAGCCAGCGGTGGACGGGTCACGTAAAAAACTTCCCTAGACGAGCGAAGGTCTCGTTCCGCATGGCGCCTCATGTTCAGATTCGATGATAGGGATTCTACGGCTGATACTCCAGTCGTAGGGGACGGCAGGCGAGAGATGTCTATTGAACTGCAGAAACACAACAGAAACAGACATTACGGTTGCCACTTGCTTACAGATCTTTTAGAGTGAACTCTATTTTGCATCAAGCCATTTGATTTAAAAAAAAAAAAAAAAAAAAGATACATGGGTCCTATAGAAAGAAACAAAAGTGTGAGCACAGAGCGGGTGGTCCCGAATGGTGAATTTTGCCCACTGTTTTTACAGTGTTTTGGGATATTCTATGCTTTAGACAGACAGTGGACAATAGAGAGCTGACAGGAAAAGAGGGGTGATTAAGAGGAGGAACACCGAGCAAACAAAGATCACAAGCTGGACCCAAACCAGGAACATCGTGGTCACAGGGGATGTGCTTTAAAATTCAAGGCCGGAAGTTCTCAAACTTTTCTTGCTTGCAACCTCTTAATGTGAGGCGATAACCCCCTACGACTCCTCACCATTGCTTGCATGGCTTTAGGTTGTGAGCGATTAAATCATAGAGTGAATATTTAGAATCATTTCTAGATGTTTGAGTTGTTAAAACTACAGTATTTCACGAGAAAGAAGCAAAGATTGGAAAAAGTTGGAAAAATAAACATAATGTATAGTGTATTGAGTTGTGTTATTTTTTTCTTATTCCTTGCATAGGCAATTATCTAGATTCCTCTAGCTACCCACTACATGTATCTCCCAACCATTAGCAGGGGTCCCGACCCCCCAGGTCAGTTTGATACCAAAATTTTACATTATCAGAAAATGAAGATGAAAATGAAACTTTAGCTTGGTTGAGTAGATTATTTTTTATTATTCAAAGGAACAAATTTAATATGCTGCCTCAGGCTCTGTTTTCTTTCAGATTTTCTATACTGATCAATTAATTAAAAAAATAAGTAGCTTAATTGTTAATTAAAATATTGTTGGTTGCTGCACTAAATATAATGAGTAAACATGATCAGCAGTGTGCCGGATTCCAGTGTAGAGTTTTTGGTTCTTTGTATCTGTTGTATGCAAGAACTGCACATGCTTTATTATGTAATGATTGCATAATGAAAGAGGTGGAAACCCAGTGAGGAGAAGGCACGACTCCATGCCGTCAGTCACTCGTAGCCTAATGCCTCTAGGGTTAGAGCTACAAGAAACAGCAGGTGTTTTGCAAGTTGGTTTGAATTTCCAGACGTCTGATCTCTGTCCTCTTACACCTGCCTGCAGCAGAGTTGAGTCATTCTCATTCAATTTTGTTCCCAGCAGAAAACAGAATGGTGGGAGGGTCTTATAATAGTAAACACAAAAAATCTGCTGTGGAGTCCTCTGATATTACCCCCGTTAGTACTCTTACTTAAAGAGTTCTTATTGAAACAGTTAGGCTGTTATGAGAGCAACGATCTCTTGACAATAGCAGAGTGCTGATGTGAATTAAAACAGAGGAAAGAGGTTTTATTTAAGAGAGTCTGGGAGCAGATGGTGCAGGCAGTTACAGATTGATAGGATACTTAAAAAGCCTGAAGAGCTGCATTAGTATTATGGGCTCTTAGAAACACAACAGTGTTTATTTTTGAGCTATTGCCAGCTTATTGCATATTCTTGGTCTTTTTATGAGCTACTGCAAATTACACCCATGTGAAACTGTAATTCCTCTATTAATGTGTAATAGGTGTATATTTGCAATCATGGCCATTCACACTGGCTCGATAAAACTATGTTAGGGATCAATCCTCTGCTAAACTGAAACACTGTCGGCATTTCCCATTACGCGCACTCTCTGGGGACATGCAAATCCAATTTCTTATATGAAATGGAAACAACCAAGATGCATGAAACAAAGGAGACCATGAGAAGATACCTGTTTAAGTCACGCATCATAAGGCTTTGGAAGTCAGAGGACATGAGACGATTGAAGGATGGTCGGGAGAAGAGTCTGTCCTTCGGTCGCTCTGGCTGGTGATTTGTGGGCATGTGGAGCTGAGGGTTCCTCAGGGCGACGCTGATGTCGTTCAGCAGACGTGGTAGGGGTCCAAGTTTGAGAATAGCGTCCTGAAAAATGCAAAGGTTTTTAAAATCAAGCTTCCTATACTCAAATGCCATATACTTGGGGTTCTCAGACTTTCTGGCATCACGGACTGTTTTTTTATTAAGTTTTATTTAGGACTTGACTAGAACAAAGTTTGAATTCAAGTGCCATCTGATTATGAAACAGAACCTTTGGATCAGTTTTAGTGATACAAGAAAATGTAACGCAGAGAGAATGTGCCAAACCCAAGGTAAGAGCAAATGGCTTGTGACAGCCTGTAATGTTAAATTACTAATTTCATATCATTATGATAATAAATAGGGTACACCCCCTCACACTGGTATTGGCCAATTCTCACCCTATCAAGTGGATGTCACCGATTTACACTAAATCCTTTATTTTTCATTAATGTCATTATAAATGTCAGCTTTCATTTGTCAGTTCAGTCATGGGCTGTCGACTCAGTAAAATGGTAAAGATAATAATAATAATAATTATAATAATAATAATTCATCCCTAGTTCACTCTGAATGCATTTTAATGTGAAGGAAGTGCTCAATGCACAGTTCAGGGTGTGCTAACATTACCAAGATTGAATTTGATGAGCACATTTTCTGCACTTTTTTTGTCAGCAGGCCTTTTTTGAAATGACATGGCACGATTTTATTTTTTTTTTTTTTCTTTCATGTAAAACATATTAAGTACAATTAAAATTCTGAGGAAAAGAGAATGGTAGCCGATCAGTACTCAGAATATGAATTAGAAGGGAAAAAGGTTGGATCAGTGCCTCCCTAAAATCATTATTCAGTGTTTTTTACAGAATCATATCGTTTTCTCGCTGCCTGGAAGCAAGCGTTCTGTGATCCAGTACCTCTGCTAAGTATGACTCACTTCATCATTCATGATATTCAAATGTCATCCGGAAACACGAGACAGAGAAAAAAGCAATTAAACACACATAATATTCCAAATTTGTTAACCTATGTCTGAGGCAATTTAGTGCCGACCATAAAGTAATTATAGCTTCCATTATGGTACCACTACAGTAAAATTTCATTAAATTAACAGTGCTAGCACTAGAGTTAAATATTAAAGTACTAATTCCACCTCTGTTTTCAGAGTTCAGAGAATATTCATTGTGTCTGTTTGATAGGGAAGTGCTGAATCTGATTTTCCAACCCTCCACACCCAACTCTCTCCAGAGTGAGAGAGAGAAATATTAAATGTTTAATTTAAATTTTCTAGTAATTCATCATATTATTCCGCCTACCTTGCTAAGCTGGCCCATGACTTCCCACAGCAAACTGTGGAGCATTGACAATTCTCTGCCCAGGTCAATGTAGCCCTCGAACCCTCCAGCGTTTCCTCCAGCATCCATGTTGGAAATCTCGTACAGAAACTGCTGCATGGAGCCCCACTCCATCTCCAGGAATTCATTCATGAAATACATGTATTCTTCCTTTGGGCCAAATCTGTGTAACAGGACACACGAAGACAAAGAAGGGAGTGGATACAGCAGATAACTGGATGGATCTAATGTTTGCAGTTAACTTGTGCAGGAGTCTAGGCTTGAAATCCTTAAAGTTGCATTAATCAATATTTGTACATATTTGTGTATAAAATCTCGGTTCCTATGAGACGTATTCATTTTGACTATAAAAAAACATTAAGTACGTGTGGAAGGTCTTTCTTGAGCCTGAGAACAGAATGTTGAAAAAATAATCTTAACTCAAGGTCTTCTTACTAGCTCTCAACTGCATCTCACAGCCTCCACCGGCAAATGGAATTGACCCGGCTGTCATCACGTGACCTTAGTTTGAAGCTTTAGTCACATGATGACAAGTGGGCGAATAGTATATGAGGGGGAGGTCGTAACCTAAACTGTCTATGTTCAATCCTGGTCTCTGGTGTCAGATGTGAATGGACTCGGATCTTTTTCCAACAGTTCACTAGATCCTTTTAACGTGTGGTTGAGAGCCCTGACAAAAGCTTTTTAGGCTGCAACTGATATATTAATTATTTTACCAAAACTTTACGTGATAAACAATAAGATTAAAATAATTTCGCATAAGCATTAAATAGGCCTTAAAAGTCCCCCACAGATAATAGATGTCTGATCATATACATTTTGATACTTCAGGGTGCAAAAAGTATTACAGGTCTGATCATTTGAATATTTCATCCAATGCTCCTGAAATGAAGAGTTTATTAAATTACCACCAAACTTTTGATGTCTTAATTACAGGTGCCTATTTAAATCAGCACAGTTGTATTAATATTCAAAAACCATCAGTAAAGAGTTAAGGTGGGAGCACACATGTTGCCTCTGAACAACTCAGAGCTCATCGCGGGTGAGTAACAGTTTATACCCTCGCAGTCAAACCCGCGAGCCCTCGTTTTCGTGATGTTACTCTGTGTGACATGCATCCCACCTCGCACAGGTGTCAGCGTCCACGTTTCTGGAGATGTGGACTGAGTCAAAAATGAACGCGAATGCTGTGGATGGTGTAAGAGCGCAGGCGACGGCGGAGACTCACTTGCTGAAGCTGGCCAGGTTCTGCATCACCTTGGCTATGAGCGTGAGCGTGCGGGACGTGCGTTCAGCCGGGTACTCCTGCATCAGGTTGAACAGGGAGGGGGACATGATGGCCGGGCACATGAAGCGGAGGAACAGGGAGGAGCTGATGAGGCTGTCGGCGAGATCCTCTCTGCCGCGCTCGGCACATCTGGCTCTCCAGGAGGCAAAAACTTCCTTCAGCTCCCGGGGAAATATGCTGAAACAAAAACATGGTTTTACTACCCCTCTGTCAAGGGGAAGTGGGAGATGAACAGTCAAGTAGCTCATCCGCAAGTCCAACAATTTTGGCAAGGTCAAGAGACTTAGGAGGTACAATAAATTACTGGTGTGTAACGTGCTCAGGATGGAAAATGTCCCTATAAAACCCTTTTTAAAGTGACTGACATCATGTTGATTTTACTGATTATATCATTAGGAAAAAAACATCTTAATAGTAAACAGGAATGTTCTAATTTAGTTTTTATCAGAAATTGCTAAAACACAGCTTCTATTTTGGTGTTACTATAAGGGACAAAAAGGTAAATTGTGAATGAAAAGGGAAATTTGATACTGAAAGGTGACTTATCTATACAGAATTCTGGGGGGGAAACAATACTTTTGAATAACTTTTGGAATTTCTTTAAAATAAAGAATTTCTTTCCTTTTTCATATTATATACATTTTTTCCCCTTAATGAAAATTATTATTTTACCCTGATTCAATAATGAAACATTTTTGTTGTTTTGTTTTGGGTTTCTTTGCGAAGCGAAGCAGGTTGAGACCTTTGCTCAATCTCGTAAATTTCAACAAAAGCTGGAAGTGGGAAAGATAACGATCAGAATTTCCTACACACCATATTTGCATGACTGTCATGGACGAAAAAGGACTCCAGAGAGAAAGTTGTGTTCATCAGGCTGTTTCAGACCCCACATGACATCAGTCAGTACACATATAGAAAGGATACAGCACATATACATATACTGACCAGAGAGAGTTGATAATCTTGCAGAGTAACAGCTCGCAGCACATGCGAAGATTGGCTTGGTGGTCAGCGAGGACTGACGGAGGGACACGCATCGGGTCCACCTCACAGTTCTCCTCGGACTCATATAAGGCTCGAATGAAGTCACCTGAGTGTTGTAGATCAGACTCTCATCACGTTTCCCAAAATGCATCATAATGCAAAAATTTGAGCTTTACACAGCTTTACACAGCTAGATCAGGGCACAGTTACACAAATACTGCTCCTCTAATTTGGAAAGAATAAAGTAAGAAAATAATGTGACTAAAGCCCCGTTTGGATTGGGTTTATATCTCCAGGGGAAGTGGAGCATTTTAATATTACCTGCATTGGTCTTAAGGATTTCAATTAATGGAATGTCAGACTTTTACCCCCTCATCCCATAATTATATCCCAAATTAGGGCTGAATTTCAATTGATTAGGTTGGTCTGCCTGTTCGTAAAGATGAACGGACTTTATAATTAACTAATTATTAGAATAATATTATTAGACACATACATAATATTATTAGACACATACATTAATAATATAAATAATCTATTATAGTGAAATAACTACCAGGAAAAAATTCTCATACTATAAATAATACTGAGCCCAGAGGTGACCAAGGTCACATGGTTTTCCCCAGAATATCATTCTCTATTCCAGATAAAACAAAGCTCCTATAATCTGCCAGTGGCAAAAAGTCATCCAGAACAACGACTGTCATTTCAAGGGACATGGGAAAATATGCTATTAATAACCTTCCCCTGTAATATTAATACTAGGTTTATGTTTGTGATGGCTTTGAAACAAAATGCTAGGATAAGATAAAGATGCCAGATGTTAAACAGTGGCTGCTTTTATGGTATGAAATTATTTGAAAAACTTAAATATAAGCATGTATGTAAACTATTTTTTAAAGCATATTTATGCGTAATGGGCTAAAACATAAAAAAGACAGGAATGTCTTACTTTATATGTGTGTTGATTAATTAATAATGTACATTCAAAAAGATCTAAAATTGGCTAACACAGCTCTACTTTTGAATAAAAGACAAAATCTGTATTTAATGTTTTGATATTTAAGCTTTTCTTCTTTTGCTAATATTTAGTATTTCTAAAAAGTTGCCACTACAATAAGAAAATGTCCCAAGTAAAGATTCAGAACGATCTCGCAGCTAAACGGTGCAATCACGTTTGCTGCTGTTTATGCTAAAATGTGGTCGAGACTGGCAGAGTTCATCAAAATATCTGATTTACTTTGAGCTTCAAATGAGTCCCCTCGTTCTGTCAGCGGGGAATAAGAGGTGATGTGCAGTTTTACCTATAGCATCCTTGAGGTATCTGTGACCTATCAGTTTAAGGTACTCTTCCACAGCCTTGGTAGCGAGCGTGTTCTCCCGAAAGATCAAGTGCTCGCGGTCCATGAATCGATCCACCTCACACATCGCCATGTCAGACAGGAACTCCTGAGAGGAGATTACATTTGCAGCTCAGTGAGCACACACAAAGGAAAGGACCTCTTTTCTGTTTCAAAGAAAGAAGCCAGATGGTCATGCAGGGAACTCAAAGACGTTAACAGCGTCGATTTTTGGGAATGATTACAAGCATTCAGGTAACTCTTGACCTCTTGTTTACCTTGGTCTTCCCTGTGCTTTGGAGGATGTGCACCAGAGCAAAAGCCACCTCCTCTTTGCTTTTCACACTCAGCAGCGGCTCCAGAACCGCACACAGTGTTCGGTAGTTGTTAGTGATGTACTCAGCAAATTCCTTGTACAGCTCCATTGGAAGGATGTTCATCGTCTGGTAGCGAGACTTGACACGCAGCGAAGCATTGATGACTTTGGTGCTTCCGACGCCGCCACTTTTGGCCAAAACACTGGACTGTATCACCGGGTACCACTGCTCCACAAACTGCCGGCCCGTGATGCTGGAGATGGGGATGCTGACTAGGCCAAGGTATGTGCTTTTTTCCTAGATTGCCAAACAAGACGACAAAACATATTTTACTATTATTCTTTTTTTTATGCTTGTTTAACTGACACACTATCTCTACCTTGCGTCTTTTTTTGTCCGTTTCCTTGTAGAGGTGCAAGCGAAGGCTACGAATGGTGGGCAAATTGTTGAACTCAAAATGCTCTCCCCAGAAGACGGTGTCGGTCCGGGGTTTGCTGGTGGTGCGTGCGTACAGCATGTCATCCAGACACAGCTCACAATAGTAGCGTTTCTTTGCTGGAAGGTCTCGGGCTTCAATGATCCACAACTTGAGCACATTGTCCACCCGTCTGCTGTTGTCCTGAAAGTGAAACGAGGAGTTCTGTTACTGCATTATAACAGTCCTTATTTACATCTGTCCTCAATGTTAAACCCTGGAGCTCATGACAAAATAAAAGGTCACCATTCATGGAGGATTCAGATAAGCATTGTACGGTTTATAATTTTCTGGAATTACTCGAATTTAAAATGAAAGGCAATAAAAATCCACTGTATCTACCTTGTTAGGTTTGACGGCTCTTTGCAGATTCTCAATCCACTTGTCTCTCTCTGAAGCTGAGCGGCAGGCAAAACATTTTGTCCCTGAATTGGTGGTCACCTTCAGATGAAGCAGTTTTAGCATATTTATAATTAGGAAAATTTGCCATATATGGCTGCATCTAGTAATTACTTTAATCTTTGAATCACTTGCTAATTGTATTTCCAATTAATATATTCATCTGTAGTTTATGAATTGTCTTAAATTGCTAAAAATGACCTACACAGTTTCCTATGGCTCAAATTTACATCTTAAAATTGCTTGTTATGTCTTCCGTTGAACCAAGAGTCCAAAACACATAGATGTGAATTCAGTTATATAAAACACTGAAATGCAAATTCGAGAAACTAGAACGAGTGAATTTTTTTGTATTTTTTCTTAATAAAATCCCTAAATTGAAAAATCAACTAAATTGTTTGAGCACTAATTCTTTAAACCAGGGGTCACATCATTTTCCAAATTTTGATAAGAGGTGTGAAGTGGCTCTGTAGTGACAACCAAATTGCAATAATATGTGGGCAAAATCAGGGAGAACAGGAGAAAGGTTAAACAGCTTAACACACCTCAAAGCAGTACTCTTGTCCTAAAATGCTTGAGTGGACAGGTTTGACTATAGCCTCTTCATCCAAAACTAGGTCCAAAGCTTCTGCAGCGCTGCTTGGAGAAAGTAGGGACTCATGGGAGTGGGATTCTTTGAAGCTTTGCATCAAGCGAGTCCTGGTGAGTGAAGAACAACAAGAGAACAATCCGAATTCAGATATGGTCATATCAGTATTTTCATAAAAACACAAAATGAGGCCCTGCAGCCCAGGGAACACTGTAAATCATAATTTCAGTATGATGCCTGAGATCTGATTCTTTTATAATGAGTTAACGGTGATGTTAAAAATTCTACTAGATTTTCAGTTTTGGTGGTTACAGTTTGGTCTCTTGACTCGGCTCGTCTGACTCATACTGTATGTTAGGAAATGGCCCATAGGGTCTCAGATTGTCGTATTGCCAAGAAATGCAATTCTTTAATTTCCTAAAACTACACAAGAACTTTCAAATGCAAATTTAAAGTAATACTAGTAGTGCCTACTGTGTAATTAGGGCAAAATTGCAAATTAAGAGAAACAGTTCAGCAGTTACAGTCTGCAGGTCTATTGTAGTGCGGTTGTTAAAAAAAAAAAAAAAAAGCACAGAGGATTAGGCCTTATCATAGGGTAACCTTTAGAAAAGGGCAATTCTATCAAGGGAAAGGAGAGTGGTGGTGGAAGTGGAAGCAGAAAGGTGAGTCAAGGCTCTGTCTCAGGTGAGGCAGGGTCAGCAGACTAAATGTAAAAAAAAAATAAAAAGGAACAAGGAAAATATTTCAGAAGAGTTGTGGGAAAAGGAGATAAACCAAATTGAAGCAATTTCCAGTACAACTTCAGTATATGTGTGTGTTAAAATCTCAGCCAGTGAGTGGGCGCCTGCCCTTTAGGTTCAGCTGTAGCTTTTCAGGCTAGAATGCAGCAAATAGAGACTGAATGTGAGCCAGTAACTTGATTTGCGAGGTGACAGATCTATAAGATACAAAGAGAATGTCCCAGTTCTTTGGGCAGGGATACAGATCTTGAGCTGTTCAGTTTGATTTAAAGAGATAGTCTGCCATTTTGGGAAATAAGTGTCTCTGTCTACGGCACAATGATGTCCCTTCATCCCGTGGTTACTAGAGCAAAGAGCACTAACAAACCAAGAGACATCGCTGGCCTCGATAACGACCTCACAGACGTTAAAATACCTGGAATTCCCCACCAGCCGGCCAGAGGTGAGGAGGCCTCTTCAAAGAGTGGTGAAACCAAGTCCAGTTGCCCTTGATTCCGACCTTCCTAGAGAACCATGACCTCGATGACCGAGAATCTTCACAGAAAAGTCTCAGCGAGAGCGTGAATAAGCCTAATTTCCAGAATGTATAAATATATTTTCTGAAACTAGTTTTGAAAAAATGATGAACTGAAAATGTGGAATTTATCTGCACTGTAAAGCTGAAGCATCATCATTATCAACGTTCGCTTTGAAAATAAGAGTGAAAATAAGGGAAAAGATGAATAGAGCAGGAACTGGTAAAAAGCAAAGGCTTAAAAGAATCACAAATGACGGGCATTAATTTAAGGCCAGACTTAATGTTGTTCAGAGGTACAGTAAATCATAGAGTTCAGGGAGCTGACAGTGCCATCACAGATTGCAGTGAATGAAAAATGCTTTGGTAAGCCGACTTGGCAGCAGAGGTAGAGCAGCTGCGTTGGAAAGCTCGAGTGTGAAGTTGGACGCTGAGGGTTTATAGCAAAGTCAACTTAACACCACTGAGTGTATTAAGCGTGTGTGGGCAAGACTCAAAGCAGGGTGTGAAGGCAGCTGTCTAGGGTAACGACGGGAGCTGTGGTTAGAGGGGAAAGCACACTGACTGAGGCGGAGAGTCACTGTAGCCCCAAAACCATTAAGCTTCTCCCACCTCCTCCAGTGCCGCCCCCACAGAACCACCAGAACCATAAATAAATAAATAAAATCAACCTATCAGACAGATAAGAGAAGCTTTAGGAGTGGCCAAATCAACAATTTGGTACAGTCTTAAAAAGACGGATTCCACCGGTGAGCTCACCAAAACCCAAAGGCCTTGAAGACCACTGCAGACAACTAAAGCGTGTGACTGCAGAATTCCAGATTAGGATTTGCCAGGAAAAATCCGAAAAAATCCTGCCCAGTTCAGGAACAAGATCCTCTGGACAGATGAAACCAAGATTAACTTGTACCAGAACGATGGGAGGAGACGAGTGTGGAGGAGGAAAGGAAAAGCTTATGATCCAAAGCCAACACATCATCTGTCAAACATGGTGGAGGCAGTGTTATGGTATGGGCGTGTATGGCTGCCAATGGAACTAGGGCTTTTTTTTGTTTTTTGTTTTATTCAAACATGTCAGCTGGGGTTCTGCATCGGCTCTCACCCTGCATATTACAACAAAGAATTTTTTTCATCCTTTGCTAAAAGACACGTTCCACATCTCTGAGCGTCGGACATCCACACCTGCCCTAAAGATGTCCGTTATGCATCTCCTGCAGAGGGAGGAAAGTGTGCCGTCAGCATTACATTTTAACTTTCTGCCTCTCCCTCTCTGCACGGTTACATTTCCCTTATGTGCGTCATGTCTGGATTGTGTGAGGACTGCATAAAATTTTGATCACAATGCAAGCGAGATTCCTCAGGGATGTGACCTCACGTCAGAATACAAAACAAGAAAAAGCTGCTATGAGAGGCTCTAGAGCTGCAAGCTACTGCATCCGGATGATAGAAATGATAGATCGATAGAAATCACACTGACAAGATAAATGTAAGCATAACGTAACTCTCTACTGTTCTACCAGAATTTCAAACAGACTTTAATTAGTGCCTTTTACAAAAATAAGGCTCATGACAGTTTTTCATATATATTTGATATGCGCGTGTGTGTGCGCGCGTTTATATGTCAGCTGTGTCAGCTCTGATGGCAGCATAGCAATAATAGGATACATTATAACATCGCTCTTGGTATCACTCAAACGAGTTTCCTCAGTCATTGCCCGAAAGCTCTGGAAAAAGCTCGAACCGTCTGTGAAAGTATCACTAAGGGGCCATGTCCTTCGTTGAGCAGAACTTTGCTATGTCAGAGTGGTTGACAAGGAGCCTCAGTTCAAGTGAAGAGTGTCAGGTGGGCTCCTTAGAGCACTGCTGGCAGTGTGACTTTTATCCACATCCTGCGTCAGCCATGTAAAGACAGAAGTGGCTTTTCAGGGCGAAGACTAGATTTCAGTTTTTGAGGAAAAAGGATTAAAACACGTCTTCCCTCTGGATAACACACTAATAATCTTAATGTGCAGGTAAGGATGAAGGGAATTCATCGGCTTTAGAAGTGTTGTCAATAGAACTGTCGCATTTCTCCCCTTTTTCGAATTACTGGGGTATATTAATTTTTTGGGGGGTATATTAATTTTTTTTGGCCTGTTAAATGATGTATGGTCTTGTTTCTTTTTTTGGAAATATATTTTTACAGCATATAATTTAAGAATTATTAAAGATTAAAGATTTTTAAAAGATATATTATGATGTTCTTGTGATTCTTTTAGGCTCTGATGTGACGAGTTTATTCTTGATTATGAATTGAGCCCTATCATGAATTGCACATATGACATTAGAAATGTGTGTCATGTAACCAGTTTGGTCTCTCTAGCTCTCACCTAAATCTATATGATATAGATAGATATATTTGAATTATAGATATTCTGCAACCCTGGCCTTTCCCCTTCGAAACATGTGTCTTGTGTGAAATGTGAACACTGTGAACACTAACTCACTCATAGGCCTGAATATATGGGCTGGCTTTTGCCCAAAACAAGCTGGGACAGGCCCGAACCCCCCATGACACTCAGTTACAATATGCAACTGACAAATGATATTACCTGAAATTCTAGGAAAGCTTTATACAGTAAAGGTTAATTACCTCTCTTGGTCGGCACTACGAAAGCGGGGCAAAATCATTTGTCTGAAGCTGCTGGTCCGGTCCAGTTTGGGCTGACTTTTGGCCCTCTTGATGGAACCCTTCAACCTTCGATTGAGAAAACTCTGAAGATTCAAAAAGGGAAAATAGAAAAATATACATTATCCGCTAAAACTTTGCTCGGTTTTAATTTTTTCCAAATATAAGTTTAAAATTCTCATTGAAACATAAAATTGACTACTCCTCCCAAGTGAGATTAAGTACTCAGACTTGGCCCAAAAAAAGGGCAGTCTGTATGTGTTTTCTATGTGAGATGCCATCGTAAGTTAAAACAGGCTTTTGCTGTACTCACCGGCTGTCTGAAGGGCTGTGGGGTGGCATTGGGAGGGGTCTCCATGCTTGACTGTCTTGCAGAGGCAAAGCTTGCCCTGCGAGATTGGTCTGTGAGGAAGGATTGCCATATAAGATTAAAATAAAACAAAAAAATAGTGATCAAAAAAAAGGTAATACATTTAAAAAAAAAAGATCAACCTATAAGCATCAATCATTTTTTAGTGGCTCCAGATTCTCCTTAAGCTACATATAGTAACAAATAATTACGAATCATAAATTCCATATATAGTATGTTAGGTGCAAAATTAAAAGACAGTTAGACTTAAAGGCTGCAACATGATGGCCATTTAAATTCGTCATGATGCTGTAGAATTGCCTGTACACAAAATACCGTCAAATTTTGATACTGGTAGTGTCCACTAAATTTGGTATAAATTTAGCATTGGATTCAAGAGGCAGCTTATTCCAATTAGGCCACAGCTACAATAATTTGGCAGCTATTTATGAGAAATAGAATAATTTTAAAAAAGGAAGTGTTGAAAGTGGGTATATGGATAAATTATGAGGTAACAGTTGCACAGACAGCCACACAGTTGAGTTATATTAAGTTTGCATGACAATTAATAAGGTGTGTGTCATCTTTCAAAGAGGCTGACACTCTGCTGAGAAACTAAAACAACAAGAGCTCATGAACAAAACAGAATCGCAGAAATGTCTATTCATCGCTTGTTATCATTACCCTGGCAGCTGCTTCAGTCACATATAGAAAAGGAAACAACACCAGAAATCATGACAGAAGACACACTAATCACAAGTAAGCTACCCTGCACATCAACAATGCAGAATAGTAGGTGTAAGTGAAACTCACCAACAAGGACAGACAGCTACAGCCTCCAAACAAAGAAATACCACAAAGAACAACATTGTGACAGTCTGAAAGATACTTGTATGTCACTTATCTCCCTTCCACTGGAAAACTTTTTGTATCTGAGGCCAGTGGAAAATGATGCATGTGAGAACTATACTGGACACCTATATAATCGAAGGAGGAAACACAGACTCATGAGTCATCTACAGGCTTCGAGTCTTTGTCTGACTTTAGGCCTGTGTAAACTCTGGAACATGGTGATGGATCTATAAAATCTATCTTTAGGGAATCAGGCATGAGGCTCCCTCTTTATGACTGTTTGCTGACTCAGAAAGATGGGGCCAAAGCCCAGGAGGAGGAGGATCGCAAAACACACTATGTATTACTCCAAAATCCTTATTTGGCCTTACAAACAATGATGGGAAGGCAGGAGGGATTTTATAAACAGCAGAATGAAGGCAAATACGTCCCATGTCACTCATGGAGCATAGAGTGAATTTCTCCTTGTCCTATTGCCTAGCCTGGTTTCAGACCTGTGACTCTGCTCCCATGTGTCCAGTTTGTTTGATCCTAATAGGCTCGGTATCGTCTCCACTGATGGCCGTTTCTCCCTGATAGAAAATCAGTTAATGAGTGGGACAGATATATCACTTGCTACCTATCAAAGATTAGGGCAAAACATAACAACATACCCCCCTAATAAGAAATCAGATAACATGAACACTATGTCAGGCTGAATGGAAAAAAAAAAACAAACAAACAGTTAAGCTCAAAAGAGATCAGGGTTTGTGGGGAAGAAACAGTGTGTAAAGGTAATAAAGGTAGGTAGGTAGGTGTATGTATACACACACACACACACACACACACACAAACAAACACACACACACACATATATAGTTAGTTAGGATTCAGCTATATATATATATAGTTAAGATTCTTTTTTTTGTTGTTGTTTTTTAGTCATACATTCATACTTTGACGTGTAGCGTGAAGTCTCAGTGATTCATCCAAAGGCTGGTCCAAAAGCTGAAAATGTGATCAGGTTTCATGTTGATATTCCCTCTGCTGTTCTATTTTCTATTTTTGATCCATCGGGGTAGTTTTTTTTTTTTTTTGTCTTAGAACTCACCCGTTACCCCGGAGGAGCTGGTTTTTTTTGCTACAGAGAATCAAGACACTTTGTCATCCTATGATTTCCCTGCTCCCAAAGCCTGTAAATAGGCTACTCTCCAGGTTCTATTCTGAATCCCAGCTAATTGTTTGGTATCCATGGAAACAACTCCAAGGGCTTCTGCTCGAATTGTAGAAGATATTGGCACACAACTGCACAATAAAGACGAGCAAAAAGTAACATGCTGCACGACGTGGCGTTTGTGCCGACACAAGTATGAGTGAACTGATCTGGACGTATCGGCTGCCCTTGGCGGGGGGGGGTCTCGTACGGGGTCAAATTCCGACCTACATCGAATTAATTGAATGACCCTGCAGAGGAGCATTTAGCATATTCTCCGACTTTGACATCACTGCCACTGGAGCAGTCACCTGCCACATGTGGCGCTTCAAGTAAACGTGACATACTATAACACATGGATGTGATCACATGGGCTATTTTGAATGTAAAAATCCTGTCAGGACGGAGTGTGTGGGTGGAAACAGCCTCTAGCTAACTGAGATACAGAGGGAGAGAAAGACAGAGAGAGGAAGACTGTGAGTGGGTGTTTGAGACCATATATCTCTCTATTAATACACATTTGGAAACTTTGTTTTTTGGTTGTTGTTTTTTTTTTTTTTTAATTTAAACTGATCAAAATCATAACCTTTTTCACAGGAAAGATTTTTTCTTTGTTATGCACAAAAAAATAGATGCAGTATAAGGACACTTGACTGGTTTCAATAACCATGAAATCTCACAACACTTATTCACTTACCAAAAGACGTACTTTATGAAAACCGACCCCAACTTTCCATTCAGCCAATGGCACATGGGTATCAAAAAAATCATGTTTAATTAAACAATTCAGTGTTTTTCCACCGGTTAAAGTCATTCAGTCGCAGTCAGCAACCACCTCTGTTTTTAGCACCTTAACAGCCTTTGGCCTTGTGTTACTTCATGATCACACAACACTTCAAAAGCAATGCTCTATAGCTCTATAGTGGTCAACAAGACAATGGACCGGGTTCTATTTGAAAATAAATGGCTTTCAGCTGAGTAAGAAATGAATAAAGTGAGCTAAAGACCCCCCAACCTGCTTACCGCCATTTTTAGGCACAGCAATGCTTTCAGATAGATGCCAATGCCAAAATGCTAACATGCCTGCAATGATAATGCTATCAGATAATGCTCTGATATTTAGCATTTTCACTATCTAATTTTATCAGGTTAGCATGCTATCATTTGCTAATTAGCACTTACGCTCAAATATAGTGGAAGCGGTTGGCGGTGCCACCAATTTTGGAGGTATTTAGTCATAAGCAGAAAATATTTGGAAAAGTTGATATTAAAGTCAATAGGGTTCATCCTCTGGCCACCATGCATACCTGCACTAAATTTCATGGCAATCTACCCAAACGCTGTTTAGATATTTCAGTGTCAACCAAAGTGGAGGACCAACTAACCCACTAATGTATCAACAAATACCCTGAGTTGAGGTATGAGGATCAATCTCTATATCTTATTAAATGTATACTGTAAGAGAAAAGTTGGACGTGTGGAATTTGGAATATGATCCTAAATAATGTCTGTTTGTTCACTTGGAGATGCACTTCATCCAAAAGGCTCGAGATTCAATCTCAACAAGTTTTTTACACATATTACAAAACAGTTAACAGCCCCACACAATTTCACTCATCTGGAAAGCTCAGCTCAGTTTGAAATGGAAAATTTGACCAATATGGATGCTTTTGCTGATGCCACTCTGCATCTCAAAGAAAAACACATTTTTCATGAGAAATAACAGCATTTCTGCTACATTACAAGTCATCACTATTCATACTACTAAATTATGCAATGTGTTCCTTGACAGTTTTCATATTCACCCTGCTTCATGTGACATGTATGACCCCTCTCCAGTGTTACGCAATTTACATCTCATGATTCACTGCACTGAAGGTGGGAGCTGACCCTTCTGAGAAAAGTGAATGAGCTTGACTTAATTGCGAATGTCCATTTGTTCTTGGAGCGAGCGTTTCTATTGAAAGATCACACGTGCAAACTCTCTTTATGTCTGGTCTGGAGCATATGACAGCAAGGATACTCTGGTGACTCACAGACAGGCCTGCTGGGGCTGATGTCACATTCATGTCATATGGATGTCCCTGTAATTGCCATATTCCGACTAGTAAATACTGTTCATATCAAGAACCAACTGGTAATTATGGCTGGGAATCAGCCATTTTTCTGACAGCTCCAATATGTCTATAAGTTACTATGTCAAGGTAGCCTAACTAGAGCCTAATTTATTGGTGTTGTGACCACGCCAAATCTGCCCATAATCGAACCGTGGTTGAACATCTGGGAAAATTTGACCAAATTAATGTAAGTTTATTACAATTAGTCAAATGATCTACAAACAGTGTCATGAAAAAGCCTGGGCACCCCTGGTCAAAAATTTCTATTAATGTGCGTAAATAAGTGTGTAGCAGATGAACTGATCTCCGAAAGGCAAAAAGTTAAAAGGTGAAACATTAGTTTCAAGATTTTAAGCGAGATTAGTGTCTTCTTTTCGTTTTTTACAATTTTAGAGTGAAAAAAGGAAAAAGAGCCCCCTACAAAAGCTTGGACACCCCGAGAGATTTGAGCTCTCAGATAACTTTTACCAAGGTCTCAGTTCACAGTTATCATTAGGAAAGGCCAGGTGACGCAAAATTCAACGCTTTATAAATACACTTGCTCCTCAAACCTTGTCCCAACAATCAGCAGCCTTGGGCTCCTCTAAGCTGCTGCCTAGTGTTCTGAAAATTAACATAACAGAGGCCCACAAAGGAGGAGGCTATAAGATGTTAGCAAGGTGTTTCAGGTAGCTGAGGTCTGAAAGAACAAGAAAACTTTCAGAGGGAACTGCTCGAGGGTTTGCTAGAAATGAAACCCCCGTTAGTTTGCAAAAGACCTTCAGGTAAATTCAGCAGACTCTGGAGTGGGGCTGCACTATTCTATTGTGCAGCGACACCTGCACAAATATGAACTTCATGGAAGAGTCATCAGAAGAAACTTTTTCCTGCATCCTCACCATAAAATGTAAAAGGTCAATTTACCCAAATCACATTAAGAGATACTTTCCAGTACGTCCTTGCAGTACCTAGCCACAAGGCATTTTGGGGGTTTCTCTCCCCATCTGAGATAACTGCTGACATTTCTTCTACCCATCAACACAATAGAGGTGGTTGTGGTGTTAAAGAGAAACTTAAAACTAGACACAATTTTCTTGAATTAGTAAAATACATAAAATTTGTAAAATCAGATGTATGTTCAGTTTATCAGTTGATTCTGGTTCTAGTCTTTAGTCTTACTGCAATTGCAGCTCTTTTCCCTTTTCCACAAGAAAAAAGAAAAAAGAAAAAAATTATAATTTGAGTATAATCTGTGCTGTCTTGTACTCCATGCCCCTAAAGTACAAAGGCAACACCATGTTTTGAACATGATAAAGGAGGTGTATTCAGGATGTTAAGTCACTGTTTAAATCATCAGACAATGAAAACTCAACAGCACAGACTTTGCCATGAACAGTTTCACAGGGATTTTTACTTTAGTAGAAAGCTGTTTCATTGACAGATTTGGGTGGCAACAGAAGTTTGAGTGGAGGATGTCCCAAATGCCCAGCACAAAAATAAAAAAAAGAATAAAAAACATCTGCATGGACAGACAAGGAGTAAATGTAAAGATTTTTTTTTTTTCATAATTTGGGTGATTGGATTCCTTCAACCAGTGCTGAACTGAAGAAATGCTTTTTTAAGAATTTAAATGCAGACTGTTAAAGTGCATTGGGTCAAAGGTGGTTTATCTGCCATTATAAATTCATTACAGCCTCAAGGCTTTTGAAAAACCACAGACACTGCAAGTGTGTGCAGGAAGTTGAGGCCATTCACTAATCTCGGGCCGTCAAAAAAAATCATCCCGCATGACTGACAGGAGCGAAACCTTGCTGCATCAACCTCATGGCTCTTTGACAAGCCGGCAGCATTGCCCCAGGAGGTTTGACATGGTTTTTTAGTGTGAGCAGTGAGTTTAAAAACACAGATTTACATTGGAGATGCTGAGCACACAGAGACATGCACTGCTGGCTGCATGATGGAATAAACTCCTGCCTGGTGATTTCACATGCGAGGTGAATCAAAACATCAGGGCTATTGTTTAATACAGGAAAACTGCCTTGTGACTGCAAACTTCGAGGAGTTAACATATTCAAAGTAGTTCAATTATGCACCCTACATAATGCATACAGTCAAAGACAACAGCCCTAAAAAATTAATACTGTTTTAATTAAAAGGTGTTTAAACAGAGAAAAAAAACTGTTGGTGTCGTGCTAAGAAAAAATAAGGGCAAGTGCCACTTTTGACTGTTCAGAGCCACTCCGGCGCTATGTTTAGAAAAAGTACTGTAATCAAGTAAATGTAAAACGCACACAAGAGGTAGAGCTGCAGGATTTGAAAGCAATGGTGGGTGGAGGGGTTGAGGAATCAGGGGCAGTGTGGGCGCAAGGGAGCCACGGGAAAGAACCAGCGATCGGCTTGAAATCTGACAGATATTTTTGGAGGAATGGAATAAAAAGTGACTTCTGACATCCAGAAACCACGATTTCTCAGGACCGAGAGACCGGGTTTTTAAAATGTAAATACCATCTGAGCAGAGGAAGGCAGAAGAACAGTAACCTACATACAAAATCTGAAGTTGCTCTCCATCATGTGTGTTTTCCAGCATTCCTGTCTCTCTCCTGCCTGTCCCTCTTCCTCTGTGTGTGTGTGTGTGTGTGAGCCAGCCAAGAGGAGTGTGGCCTAGTTACCATAGGAACATGTTTGTAGTTTGTGCTCTGCTCTCCATCAAACTACCTGCATTTTTACTAATGCATTTAGAAGCATTATTGCTGCGCTTATAAATGAACCAAATTAAAGAGCTGAAATTTGTGAGAACGAAATTCTGAGATCAAGCAGCAATTTGGCGCTCTTGACACTGATTGTGCCGAGGACTTCTGTATTAGATCACGTCATAGTTGACATTGAGGGGATTTTCAACCAAGACTTCCACAACAGTATAAACTGCCTCTTGTTTGTTTCTGCTCAAAACAATGCTCTCAGAATAAATGTTTGAAATAACAACAGTTTTATATGCTGCACTAACTAACAAAAAAATCTCTCTCCCTGTCCCTGGGGGGAGCAGAAATGGCTGCTTTCATCTGGGGAAGTAAGGGAGCATGGGGAGGTGGAAAGCTCAGGAGCATATCAAAGCCAAAGTGAAAGGCAAATGGTGCTATCAAACCTAGAGGATGTCAAAATAAAACTCTGGAAGTGTGACAAAGCAGGGCTCAGAGGGTGAGTGTTGCTCTGCTGGAGGATTGAGTGGCAACAATCCTCAATATATCGAGGTACTTTCGAAAAGATTCACATTAGTGAAAAGGACTGGAAAGTCATAGCAGAGGGAAAAAAAAAAAAAGAGCAGAGCGGCACAGCTGAGGCTGAAGTCAAACCTTTCATTAAGCATTGGCAACAGTGGTGTCAATGGATCTCAGAGAAAGCGGCGGCTCACGGAGGCACACATAAAAACAGATATAACAGAGAAAAATCTCATTTGACCATGACAGACTGGAGAAGACGCCGAGAAAATCACAGGAGGCACAGCTGACAGTGGAGAAAAATTTGCCAGTTTTGGGGCTAGACTGACTCACTTGGGGTTAAAACGCCAGGTCCGCCACAGCAAACCTCCGCTTGACCAACCAACCCAAACTGACTCTGATGCGGCAGCCACGTCTTTGAAGATGTGTCCATGCAGCTATATGGCACAGACACAAGTTTGTTTTCGTTTTTGTTTTTGACAAGTGATGAACCAGCAGTCACTACACAACAGTGACAAAAAAGGACACAAGAAAAACAGAAAAATGTTACTGTTTTTGAAAATAACAAATGAACATTAATACAGACCAATATGCCCAAAAATGCAAACAAAATTTAGAATTTCTGTTCATGTTGCACAATTGAAACAAGGAGAACTGTAACTTCCAGCTCGAATAGGAAATACAGTCACACCTCGCACCTTTGAATTTCAATTCAAAACCTGCAAGCCCCAGTCAATCATTCATTTGTATGACAAGCCACATTCAACTCATCATATCTGCCCTTTATAGTCTTTTAGGCTAAATGTCATGATGCTGCTTAACCACAAGCTGTTACTATGATTAATTGATAAGCATTCCCACAGACACATCAGTGTTTAATTGCCATGTTTTCTATTCCTTATTCTTTGATTGGACTTTCAGGAGGAAAGATTGGAAAGCTAGTAAAAACACAGCCATAACTTATTCTAAGTGTCAACCAAATGAGGACATTTTGAAAACGCATAAAAACATTCAAGAGGTTTCAGTATTCTCTCATTACAGGGGACACGCCAGCTTCAGCAGGGACTGTCCCAGACATCCGTTCCACTTGAAAATAGCTGCTGGTCGCACTTGTATGAAATGCAAACTAGTTATTCTTCCAACATAAACTGGAAATCTGGGGGTGGCTTACTCTAGTGGCCATGTAGGAAGAGACTAAGATTTAGAGGATATGAAGAAAGGTTTGTTGGGCAGTTCTGCAAGATAAAACACGAGTATCATGGGGTAGAACCTTGTTCAAACTTTGTTAAGTGAGACCAGAGGCTCAAGATAGAGAAGAATTACCAGAGGGATATAAATATCTTGTGTCTTCTCAACTGACATTCTCTCAAGAACATGTAGATGGGAAAGCAATTCATGGTCTGAGGGCAAGACTGCTTGACAGAAGCTCACTGATAAGCATCCCTTTTTTTTTCTTGGATTCATACAGATTGACAAAGCCTTTCTGTCCTTGGCAGCAGGTGGAAGCCCCCTCTTTGCACTGCGCTGAAGTTGGCAGAGGAGCAGCAGAACTATGAGGGAAACTTGGTGCTGGAGAAGAACCAGCTCTTTGCCAGCTGTCAAGGCTCCCAGCTGACAACTACAACAGAGTGGCAAGGAGACCAAATTCTCAACTTGTACTTTTCTATTTCAGCTAAACTAACTACATAATTCCATAGCTCATATCCAACGTAGATGGGCATTTCATATTTATGGAGGAGGATGAGGAAATCCTGTGAGGGGCAATGAGTCAGAGTGGGATGGACTTATCTTGTTCTATCAAGCATCCTCATACATCTCATTAACTGAAGCTCCTCTCTCTCCACTACTTTTTTTTTTTTTTTTTTTTGGTCAGGTGGTGAACTGTATGCAAGAGCCCACAGTCGTCTAACGGTGCAATATAATAGTCCGTGAAGACGGTGGCCTCTATTATATCACTTTGCTATAAAGTGGCCAAACAACATCTGTTTTTACCTGCTGTGATGGTGGAAAACTGTCACAGAAAAAAAATTATAAATAAAAGAAAAACAAAACATGACATTACCTTAAAAAGTGACACTAATGGACATATGTTATTGTCACCATAACAAAAATTTACTCACACAAATTCTGATTTTGTAAAGTGTCACAGATCAAGTCTTTTCAACGCACTTGCAGTTTGTCAGAGTAATCTGATTTAAGAGGCTAAATTAACCCTGAAAAATCCTGTCTTTTATTTTTTTCCAACTATATTTAAATTAAAGAATCACCTCTTAATATCTTAATATCAAATTATGCATAACTGAGCCCCCAGAAACCACCCCCCTGTAGTCCGGGAAGGCATTCATTGCCATCATCCAGGGACAGCTAATTATCAAACTGCAGGTAAAGGTGAAATCAGGTGGTAAGAAAATGGTAGGAAAGTCTGTCTGGCTCGAGAGCAGCTGACTGCCAGTCAACCAAAGGTCCTTGCACTGACTTCACCTGAAGAGAGGAGCAGGTTTGTAGAGTCATTCAATTTAAAATCCTCTTGAATAAATAAATACATTTTATGAATTAATATTGTTCTACTAGTTGTGCAATGATATGTATGTAATTTGCTATCTGAACTATGACACTCTGACACCTAGAGCGCATTTTTCCATGAATGGCACTACATAACAGCAGATTTTTGCCAATTAGTTAAATACAGTTGCCAGCACAGTTCAAATGCAGTGTGATGACACTTGTGTGGTTTTCAAACTTGTTTTCACTTTCAAATGCCAGAAAAATGCATTCATTTAAATAAATAAATAAATAAATAAATGAATGAATGAATGAATAAAACCCCGCCTGCAGTGCATCACCATAACAGGTTCGAGTTCGGAAAGACACTTTATCTGAACACCTGTCCTCCATGCGCAGGTGTGTCGGAACCCTGAGCAGCACTGGTGACTTAACACAGCTGTATCGACAGCTGCCATAGACTCTCCTGCCTGAGCCGTAGACCGGTCAGGCTGTGAGGTCGGGTCGACCAACCAGCTTTAACGCCCCGTTCGGTGAGGATCTGCAGCCCCGGCTCTCTCTGGCTCAAGGGGTCGATATCTAAAAAGAATTAACACCGCATGCTCCGGTATGTCACCCTTCCCCTCGGGCCACACTTACCCAGAAACGCAGGACTTCCTGGTGACGAAATCTTGACAGCTTGGTTACATCTGTGGCTCCAGACGGAATCGCGTGGCATCCCAGGGCACTTGGGAAGGGGCTGAGGTTCCAGGTGTGCTCCCTTTCTCTTTTTGGGTGGTGGGGGGGGGCAAAGGTAGAGTCAGTTTGTGCAGACCTGAGATTTAGTTTCCAAGCGAGAGGCCGGTGTCGTCCTCTGTGAGAGATGGATGCATTTCAACCATCGGGGGCCAGTTCGGTGCGTTGGGAGCGGGACAGCCTCCTCTCGTGTCTCACCTATGCTGCAGTGTGTCCATGCATGTCTTTGTCGAGCGTGTGTGGTGTGAGGTGAGGTGAGGTGTGAGGTGGGGTGGGGGGGGGGGCGTGAAGCTGGCGGTCACACGGATCCCTTCACCTTCAGCTCAGTCCATCACCGAAGCCAGAGCTTGGCTGTCAGCGTCGGCTCGGTTGTGCAGCTCGGCAGCCCTCCTCTGCTTCTCCTCCCTCTCTCCTCCCTCCGCTCCCCGTCCTCCAGCCCTATCGCAGCCCAGGAACTGAGATGTGATCCCAACGCAGCTTCCGCGGTAATGAAGAGCGTCTCTTCCCGGGATGGACTTTGTCATCTTTAATTGTTTGTTCTGGGCACATGTGACTTCAAGCAAGCCCCTGCGTCGCTTTATTATCTGGGAACAATATGAACTCCTGTTAGTGGATTTGGTCTAGAGGAAGAAATATAAAGAAAAAAATCCACGGTGCCAACTAGTTAATCATCTGTCAATTATATTTACATTTAAAAACACTCCCCGGAGACTGACTACACACTGCAAACCGCACATTAATCGCACCGATTACCGGTGTTAAAATGGGGACGGCTGTGAAGGCGATGCCAACTCTGAGCGGCACGCAAAACCTACGGCACGTTGCGCGCACCGAGAAACAATCACAAAAGCATCAAAAAATAAAAACATCCCCGGGGTTATTTACAGGGCGACATCCCGAAGATGTGCAGCAGCATCTGAACAATATCTGAGTCATACATATATATTTTTTTAACGCGCTCCTTGTCTCCGGCTCGGTTGATTTTAATCTCGGGAGGGAAAAAAAAAAAGCTTCTGTGGTTCACCCAGCGTGGCACAACGACGTCCCCATAATCCAGGAATTCATCCCCAGCTGGAGGATCCGGTGCCAGATTGACGCCGCGTCTCCCCCTTTTCTTTTTTGCGCTCTCGCAAGTCCAGTCACACCTAATTTTGACTTGGAGGCGCTCGGTGAACGGCCAAGTCTCTCCCTCGAGGGGCGGAGATAGTGCGTGAGATAAGACGGGGACGGGGATGGGGATGGAAAACCAACGCCTCCGAGGACGGGCGAGACCGCGCCGGTTCGGCTCCGGCTCCGGCTCCGGAGTCCGTGACACCCGAAAACAAAAAGGAAAGGAGGCTGGAAATGAGGCTGGAGAAAATTTTTAAAAAAGTTCATTTGAGTTACCTCTGGAAAATGTTGAGCGGGTAAAAAACGTTTTCCCCCCTGAACCTTTTCCATAGATGTATTTTTATCCAACTGGAGGCGGGGGAGGTGATGCTTTGTATGGATTTGACGTCTGTCAGAACATGCACTTGTTTATTTCTTCACGTAAACAACAGTTTAATAAGACCGGCTACAAGGTGTTTTGGTGACTAATAGGGGAAATGGATGGACGGATAAAAACAGCTCATTTTGTGTCAGCTGGCAAAACAGACTTCTGATAACAAGGTCCCCAGGGCCTAACAGCCCCAGGTTCCCTGTGCAAGAACAGGTGTGTGGCTGCTATAACTTTATTTTTAATCTCAGAAGAGCTGAATCAAGGCCAACTGGACTCGGCTGCAAGTTTCTTTGAAGTTTCACCTTTCATCCGAGGGGCTTCCTCGGGTCTGGCTGACCGGTGGGGAATCCCGGGTATGTGACCTCTGTGGAGACCTTATCAAGGCCATCGATGTCACCGGGGTCGTCAGCGCTCCCGGCTGCGGTAGCGACCGTCGTTTGAGTCAAGCGTGGAAGGCTGTGGTCACGGGAGGTTGTTAAGTTTCCTGGGGAGGGATGAAAGGACAACATTGTATGAGGCGGATAAATGGTGTCGTAGGCCTCCTCCTCCGTTGAGGGATGGTTTCTCGCGGAAGGGATGGTTAACGCGGAACCATGGTTCGAAAAAGAGGGGCAAGGGAGGCCATCCACGTTAAAGTAGAGACGCGTGACTCCCCTAACCACGGGCGTCTACGCTTGTCAGGCAGGTGACTCAAACCATGGTCGTCTTCGAAGAAACCTGCAACCGAGTCCAGCTGGCCTCGATTTAACTCTTCTAAGATAACTATGATCTGGATGAATGAGAATCTACACAGACAACTTCATTTTAACTTTGCTTTGGAACTTTACCCAGGCTTGACTTTTTTTATCGAATAAGCCTACAAGTTTTTTGGTGAAGCCACTTTGCTTTGGCGACCCTGCTGCCCCACTGGACCCGTCTCATTCAAATTAATCAGGGGGCTGCGTTGTTTCATGCAGAGCTGAAATAGGCCTGAGTGCAGCTTAGTCCCTAGTATATATCAAGGTCCAAAAACACTTGACCCTGCATTTTCCATAATGCAACTCCATTGCATCTTTTATTAGACTGGATCCTGACGGGTAAAGGCCTTCTCAAAGTCAACGTCTTTTAAAATCCATGTCAGTTTGCATGTCTCTGTCAAAAACTTCTAGTTCTTAAGCCCAGACTGAGATAACCCTGATTACATCACTATGACATCATCAGGGTTATTTTCCCCAAGCTCCAAACAGAGACACCAAAGAAATTATACAACCATTTCCACAGGCTGCCTGGTTCTCCCAAAGGCCAATACCTGACCCTCATGGGTATATAAGAGAAATGCCCCTTTAAGTTAAGCAGAAGCTAGAATGAGGGTTCAGCAGTCTGAGTTAGCCAAATGAAGATTACCCCCCCCCCAAAGAAAAGGATTCGCTTCACAGCCTGTACGGTGGAAGAATAATAAAAAAAGACCAGCTTCTCCATCAGAGAATGCAAAATAGGCATATGAGTATTGAAAACCCTTGAAAAAAATGTGACCCTGTCCTTCAAGGTGCTCAGCTGTTTCCATTAAAAAAAAAAAAAAGCCCATAAACAGGAGAAATCTGAGTCTGTGGGTCAATCATTTGGCTTTTAATCGTCTGTAATCACTTCTATTATGGTTACTAAAAAAATACCAGTCATAACAGTCCAAATAGGTGGAGAAATGTAGAGACAACAGCAATTTTTCTGGTTCAGAGGATTTTTATTTTTATATCTGCTATGTAAACATGTTACATAAATATTTATTGCTAATTGTTAAATCCTGAATGTGTCAGAGATCATTTCGTGGGCACATATAAAGAGGGTCTTACATAAATCCCTGTCAAAGAAGGTGTAACCCGGTTAGGGTTTGTTTTTTTTTCTCTAGATTACAAACATGAGGCTAGTGGTAAATTGTGAAGATGAAATGATTAGAAAACTGAGAGGTGATAACCTTTTCCATAAATGATAATCGTCATCTAATGGAATCATTAAAGGTTTGATCCGTTGAATATATACTGAAAAAGAGGATAAACCTTCTACGTTGCAATAAAATAAAGATTAAAAATACACCACAAATATAAACTGGAAATGAAGCATCTCCACTCTCACTCTCAACCCTCACTCAATCATTCACATGCACATGAACACACACACACACACACACACACACACACACACACACACATCTCCATGGAAACTGATAAAAGAAAAGCTGGTGTGCAAAAAGAAGAGATTGACAAAGCACATATAAGAACTTGAACGGTCAGCAAGAAACAAAACTATGGAATAAAGAAAAATCCAGGAGGATTAGAGTTATCTATGGTCACCAGTCACGGAATATTAACCAATTATGATATCTGGAGAAAAAAGTGAAGAAAATGATACTCATCAAAATCTTTTGAATCTAGAGACATTAGTGTCTAAAATGTTCTAGATCAAGGTTAACTTTCGATCAGTATGTTGCTTTTTTTGGCTAAATCACCGGCTATATATCTGATATGAGTGAGATCTGGGGGGGAAAAAAAAAAAACGGCTGCTGCAAGAGTGCATATCTGGCAGAATACAAACATACAGCGGAAAGCACTGAGTAAATATGAAGGAATGAAAGTTACGCGGATGTTGCAGATAGCAGAAGAGAGAGGGTGGGCATCAGAAGAGGGGAAGAGGACAAGGGAAGGAGTACAGCACAGTACACCACCTACACTCGTCTCCATAGCAACTACCACACTAGAACGAGTGATAATGCAGTTCCCTCTCTTCCTATTCTGAAAAAAAAAAAAACTGTTCAGTTGGTACCATATGCACCACCGTGCACTATGTGGGAGACAAAGCTTTCAGTATTCTGTTGTTTCAGATGGTCTGAGAAGTGTCGTAGATGTGTTAAAATTGTGATGCTGCTAAAACACTTCCGTCCGAGCATTCACCCGCATATACATTTCCATCTATCCACCAGAGACGTTGGCT
Source organism: Istiophorus platypterus (assembly GCA_016859345.1). Taxonomy (NCBI): domain Eukaryota; kingdom Metazoa; phylum Chordata; class Actinopteri; order Istiophoriformes; family Istiophoridae; genus Istiophorus; species Istiophorus platypterus. The sequence continues at coordinate 13,016,584 of CM029127.1, read as the reverse complement.
TACCCTGACACTGAATTCATCATCATTGCTTGAAGGGATAACTTTTTATTTTTTGAATTAATGTGTTTTTTTAATGTGCCCCCCCCCCCAATCACCAAAGCGTGCAGCACAGTGTGTGGGCAGCAGTTGCTTTCAAAGAAAAAGTATTGAGGTTGATAGAATTGAAAAGGCGTGGTAAATATACAATTTTCCCCCAGTGTGATTCCTTTGGTGGGAACGTGAAGCGACACCATAGTAACTCCAAATCTTTTTCTGTGGTTTTGTGGCCTGTGAAATCCTCAAAAAGGTGAAGACTCCAATGTGCTGAATACGGATTTACTCAGGGCTTTACTATGGAGATGATATTGCACAAACTGTGTGTAGAGTCAGTGCTAAATTATAATTTGGGTTTTAACCATAAAAGTCTCTTGGAAATTAATTGAGACAATGAGTTTTTGCAACACCCACCGTTCCTTTTTTTAGCCGTCTTTTTCTTTTTTCCAGGGGCTTTTCATCGTACTCGGGACTTAATTTATTTTCTCAAAATTGCTTGTGTGACTGCCAAAAGCCGCACAATATGCTGCTGTTAGCATAACTAATTCCGCCACCAAAAAAAAAAAAAAGGAAAGAAAAAAAAAAAGAAGAATCAATTTGTGGTGTTTGGTCATGTCAGTCTGAGGGGTTTTTTTTTTTGTCTGGTCTGCTGTCGTTCGATGTTAATTTCTTGGGCAGATTGTTCATGATTAATTCAAAGTACAATCAGTCTGTCTGTCAACTCCGCACATGACAAATACAGAGAGAGTAAGGTTGGTTGTCGGACGGCCCAGCAGGACAAGTTCCAGATGGCTGCTCCGCCTCTGCTCTTCCTTTCTACAGCAATGTTTGCATCATGACAGAGTCCATGTGACTGCCTGAGCAGTGAAGGAGATTTGATTTTCAGCCTTGGCAACATTTCAAATGTCATTTTTTTAAATTTATTTAGTTTTTAATAGGACCCCCCCCCATCCTCATTTTTGTATAAATGGTAACTCTAAATAAATATTCATGTCTATGTAATTTACATTAACATAATGGGTTATTCATTTATTCCTCTCGGTAGATCAGTGCCTTAATAAAATGCAGTCTACCTACTGTGACTTTAGAATTAAATGTTACGTAAAAAATGTTGTCAAACTTAAAGAGACTGGCTTTTATAAAACATTTTAGTTATTTATAGAACTATAGCAATTAGTCAATTAACTAGTTGCTTAACAGAAAATTAATCAGCAACTATTTTGATTTTCAAATAATCATTTTAGCAAAATGCAAAAATAAATCCTGTTTCTAGCTTCTCAGACATGAGGCTTTGATGCTTTCCTTTGCCATTCATAATAGTAAACTAAACATTTTTGGATCTTGGACTGTTAAAACAGATTAACCAATTATGGACATAATTAGTTGCAGTCCTAGTTGTTTTTTATGTCTGAGGTTTTCCTGGAGCTATTTTAACACCATCTTCTATTTGTTCAAAATCTTCCAGCTGTCAGCAGCTTCTCCTGTTTGAGTATTGCATTTTTGTAATTTGAATAGCTTCTTCACTTTCCCTTTTCGAACGAACTTGTTACTCAAAACTTGCTTAGATTTAGTATGCAGTATGGATGTAGGACATGGCTATTGTCAAAGACATTCATCTTGGCAATTGGGCTTTACTTCAAGTTATTAAAGGAAATTTTTCCATTTATTTTTTTTCCCATCAATCTTTAAAAAATACAGGGTTTATAGTTCATATGAAGCATGTGCAGTAGTTGCTTAGAGATCAGGGATGTGGGCTCTACATGAGGTCATGCAAAATGTATTTTCTCCCGGCCAGCAGAACAAAAAAGTGCTAACGAAGCTCAGGCATCCAAAACCAGGTTACTTAGAACTGAATAAAGACGTTGTTGACTGCTTAGCGAAATGCTTTGCTGAAAATCATCCAGGCATTAGAGAAACAGCTGGAGAAAATCTGTTTGAGTGCAACACAATCCTTTTGGCAGAAATGTCAAATCAGAATTTTTGGAGCCCTCTGCAAAGGTAAAACTTTCTACCCAAACCATTTGCTGGGGGCTTAACTGACATGAATGTCGGCAAGAGCAAGATTTGTACCTGAAACTTCAAAGGATTTCAGGGTTGGCTTCACCAGTCAGCCATGACGCCATCATCCTCATCAATCACCTGCTGAAAATCAAAACATTTTTTCTGACAGAAATACAGTATTGTGAAAGGTACTTATTGTATTTCGCTAGTGTGGTTTTTTTTTTTTACCTCTGATTATTTTAGCTTATTTTAAAAGGTATTTAACTAAATCTTTAGAATACATTGTTCCCCAGCAGGTATCTATATAACAGAGACTGGCTCAGATGGCTAAAAGCTAAAGGAGGCTGTGAAGGGGAGCAATTCTTGTTCACTTTATGAGGTGTCAAAGGTGCCAAGCTAGTCAAATGCTCCAAGGTTCAGGGTCACTCTGTCATACAAGATTGTACCCTCAGAGAATAAATATAGAAAACCTGATTTATGGTCCTAGACAGATTGACTCAATAGTATTGTTCGCTGTGACACTCAAGACCGGAGTCCAGACAATTTTCTGCAAATAAACAGGAGCAGATAATACGAACAAAAAAAACAAAAAACACATTATATAATAGCTTCACAATGAGCTCAAACATATTCAAAAACTTTTAAATCAGCTGTCTGGTTTATTCAGATACCGTAATGGGGCTGGAATTATTCAATGTGTTCTCATTTGGTGTCTTGCAGTGAAAAGAAATTTGTATTAAAATCAGAATAAACATTTAGAAAGATAAAATGACTTTAGCAATGTGCAATAGCCGAGAGGAAATATAGCTTTGATTGCTTTGATTAATTAAAGCTGTCGCAGTGATTTGTCAGATAAGTCATTAAAATAATCTCCTGGGCCCAATTTTCTCAAAGTATCTTTTGTAATTTCGGTGATAAAGTGGGGATAAAGGATAAAAATTTGTTTTTTCAAAAAAAAAAAAAAAAATGACATGTAGTCATTTTTCTTCCGGATGAACCAAGGTTTCACTAGTTTCAAAGAAAATAATCCAACCGTGGACCATTATAGATGAAATAAATTTTAACCCAACTGATGAGGATGGGATGACGCAACCTTTACATCATGACTATAGACTAGTATATAGTATTTTGATTACGTTGCATGAACCGCGTTCACTAGACGGCTTGGTGATTTTGTGTTTAATGTGCTGTTCCACAGAAGTCCTTGAAGTGTAGCTGTTGTTTCAGTATTTGTTGTTTATGAAAAGTGTTACAACCAGAGTTCATGGAAACAGGAGATAGGAATTATTCAAAGTTTCAAATATTTATTTTTTGTCAAAAAGTATGTACATTTGTAGAAACATAAATTTGAACAGTTAAAAAAAAAAAAGAAGCTGTCAATTCTGCCAATGTTCAGATGCAAACCTATTTTTAGATGCAAAGCCAAGTTATATTTTTTCATTCACTCAACATGGATTTGTCTGGGTATTAATGTTTGTATTAATATACAAAACAAAATCCCATGAACAGAGACATCACAGGTAAGACTTTTTGCAGTTTAGGGGAATAAACCAACCACTTTGTGTTTTCAGTGTTTGTTGTCCACCATTGTACTTTTTGTAATTTCTTTTTGTTCAGACAACTGTATCGCTGAAAATATTTGCAAAATACTACCTTTTATCACTTTTTATTACTGTAAGGTATTATCACAGGGAATGCTCAATCTGTGAATGTCTGCAACATTTTCTTTAAACTCAGCAACACAGTCAAGATGGAGATAACAGTTAACTCAAAAAGTTGTTTGAAAAAAATAACTGTAGTGGTGGTGGGGAGGGACTGGTTCTTGTTTTCCATCATGTCACAAAGTCAATGTCACTGTACCTGAAGTGAGAAAGCCCCCCCCACAAAAACAACACACACTCACACACACACACACACACACACACACACTTCCTGGATTCTTCATGGTACTACCCTATGTTGCAACCATACTCTGCTTAACAACCATTTTCTGGCGAGCACCCTTAGTTGCTGAGGAGTCAAGACCCGTAACTGCTCCGGAAGTATTAGGAAATCCATGAGCAGCCACGTATTTACGGTACGCTTCCCGGATGATGCGGAAGGCTCGTGTGTTAGCATAAGGTATATCAGTGACTGGGTCTCGGTACAGTGCAGCCTTATGGGTGACGGGACAAACCTCCTGCACAGGGAGCTGAGGACTTGTCTGTGCGCTGTGTGGAAAGGCTGCCTCAAAAGCCTCATCGTCACTGAATGTTATGTAGGTACGGGAACACAAGCCTCCAGCAGGCTGCTGGGAAGGTGTGATGGGATTTTGTGGTGCAGTTTGAGGAACATCCTGATCCAACCTTTGAAATGGGGTGAAATGACAAAAAAAATTACACGTTTGTATAAAAGACTACAGAATATGACACTAGTCTATGATGATTTCCAATTAATTGGCAAGTATTTAATTTTTTTCTCATCTTATTTTTTTGTTTCAGTAAAACTATTGCATTTTTTTTTTTGCATTGATTATAACAGGTTGAGTAAAGTGATGAACTACAGGTATGACAGCAAGAGAACAGGACTCCAAGAAGAATTAAATAAATCAGGGTGGTGCATTCAAAACAAAATATTATTTCCCACCAGATCAGTTTACCTGACACAAACACAAAATATGAACATTATATACCGATTCAGAGAGGACTGTCTGCCAATTTATTTGTCAAGTCAATGAAGTCAGGTGTGAGAACATACTTACCCTTCAACATCTACGTTTTCTTCTTTAAGGACCGAGTGAGAAACAAGGGGCATCAGGACTGAATGGTAACGGATGGTTGGGCCCTCAAATCGCCGCTTCTTGTGAACTTGTTTCTTCTTGTCTGCCTCCAAACGTTCATAGTTCTCTACACAAAGAAAGTAAAAATTAATCCATATTTCATATTCATTACTAATTTAGAACAACTATCAGTGGTAAATTCTATTTAACAGAGACTGGTTGAGATGGCCAAATTCCTGACTATATTGTAACCATCAACAAATTCACCATTTGTGTCTCATGTAGTCATGAAGCCCTTTGGTGGGCTGACACTCCCACGACTCTTTGAGAGGCTATGAACTAAACACGGCATGAACATCAAGCCTAATATGTGTTTATGTGGAAATACTGCTCAACTTATCATGATATTAAAGATCCTTTGACTCATTAAATTGGTATCGCCCACTTACCATTTCTACTGCCATTTATTAGTGTCAGTTAGTGATAGTCGTATGACTTTTGCTGTATTTCTATTAAAACCCCTATGAAATGGTTATATTGCTCATTTTAGATGGGTAATGTAATACACAAAAATGGCACTGATGCTTGTCAGATATATGATCACATGAGTCATCACTGTAACATCCTATATACTGAAGCTTAATTTAGATTAATAATATAAATAAAATTCTACTAAAAAGGCCTAGAAAATTTTGATTAACACTCTTTACTCTTGAGTAATTTGACCATGTGTTCTTACCTAGAGATCGAATGTTGATCTCAGCCGTTATCTTAGCCTCAGCCAGGAGTTCTTCCTGGGTAAGAGGCCTGTCACGATGAGCACCTCTCCTTCTCCGAGGGGCATCCTGACGCTCTTGCAAGCGCAGATTGGTCTTTCGAGTATGTTCACTGGTGGACTGCCGCACAGACTTCCGAGCTGATAGAACGATTAAGGCATACAGCTCAAATTACCCAAACAAAGACAAAGAACTGTGTTCAGAAACTATTCACAACCTCTATCGACATGCAGTTGTTATTTCTCCATCATGTGCTTACAATGTGACTTACATATATTAGAACAATTTAAGTGAAGTGTTTTTATATAATTTGCAGGGTGGTTATTGTGGAGGGTTTGTAGCAAACTTACTCTCGCTAAAATCCTGGAATTCTTGTGGAATTCTCCTTTTGAGCTCCACTTTAGTTTTCTCAGTCTTCTTCTGTTCCTCAGAGGGTCTTTTGGGTTTGGGTTTTGCCACCTTTATAGGTTCCTTGGATTAAACAAAGACAAAAGCCATCTATTTCATACATGTACAGTATAACAAATCAGCAAAAAAAGTCCACAATGTGATCTAATTCCAAAATGTGGTGGCAAAGCTTAATCAATTATGTTTCTGCACCCTTAGCTACTGATAAGAGTATGGGATTTGGCAACCAGTGGCTCCAGTGGAGCTGCACCTCCTCTAGTACCGCTGGTTGCAGAGCATCCACAGTAAAAGGCAGCTTTAAGATGTTCACGTCAACTGTATTTACTGGGAGCTTAATACTAGTAAATTTGGTTTTAGTTTCCATGTTCATGTTGTGAAATAAAAAATACTGTTGAGTCACAAGAACATGTGACTTTTTTATGCTGCACTGTCATTAAAAAGGTCTCTTGGATATGAGCATAGACTAATGAATGTAACTGCATTCACATATTAATACAAAGACTTGATTTAGAGTCTCACAACTCCTAAATTGATTGTTGCTACCTTATAAGCTTTAGTAACAACTCGACTTTTCCGCCGAGGCGCATCCTCCTCCTGGTCGCTGTCTGGCTCGTCTCCCTCATCGATGTCAAAGTCGCTGTCCACCTCGTCCTCTGTGTCTGAATGTTCTCCATGATACTCATCATCTCCCGATTCCTGAAAGGAAACAAAAACGAACACAATTTATGAAATATCGTTAAAGGAGTTTATCAGTTAACAAAAAAACCTTCGTAATACCACCTGGAGTCAGTTTTCAATATGTTGTATTCAGACTTTGTGACTCAGTTACATGAAGTAGATTAGGTTAGTGTAGTTTGGTTAGGTTAAGTTCTATAATGTGCAAGTACACTTGTTAACTTGCATCTCAAGATTTGTCTGTGATTTTTTTTTATATAGCTATTCTTGTCCCCTTCAGCTGAGACTAACATCAGAACTGCCAGAGCAATCCCCCTACACCAGCTGACCCTTGACCAGGAGGTGTTTGAAGAAAATTAGCAAGACTGTAAGATTAGGAAACAAATTACATCTTAAAGTCAAAGCCTTAAAGTAATTTGCTAAATTATCAAACAATATCCCATAATGTTCTGACACACAGTATAGCTTAAAGTCCTTCATAATACAGCCTTTTTCTCTGTTTGGATCTGATGCAAGAAAGAGTGGGACTCTCACCGGCCTTCACAGATCCATTAGCTGTAAAGATGGACTCAGCCAGAATGTTTTGAAGCTGAGGTCACATTTTCAGATTAAACACATAGCTATGGTGGTTTTGATGACCAGAGCCGCTGCAGTCCTTAACTAATAGCATATTTAGTAGACTCATTGCTTCATGTGACCTTTCCATGTTGGAGGTTTTGTTGATGTTTATTGGATTTTTGGACTTGTATGCATTTTCCTCCTCTTGCTTTCACTTTGAGCACACTTTACAAGTCCTACCAACAGGCCTAAATAAGGGGCATTTTTCCCCACTCTTGAAATCCCGCATTCTGCACAGCACTTTTGGAAAGCCTGCATTAAAAACCTAACTATCAGCTGTGCCATTAACTGCTTAAATTGTGGCATGAACACAGTGAAAATAACATATCTTTGAGCACATCAGAGACTTTGAGAAGTGCATGAACATAATACTCTATTACGGGTTTATTAGGTGCACGTGGGTAAAATATAATACAGTCTAATAATTAAATCCTTCCTTAAGGAATATGTTGTTAGAACAGTTTCAGTGAGACGGTAATTCCGCTTTTGGAAACTTTAATTTGAGACGTTTCTGATGTTAATAATGTTTAAAATGAATATAAAATAAAGTACAGCTCACTCTGGTTTAACATCATTTTAGAAGCCCTTATTAACATGATGTGTCTCATTTTGACGGTCGATAATATCCTTCCATATTTTATAACACTTCAATAACTAAAGGGTTCTTCTCCAGCTCGTAAAATCAAAAATAATTTGAGCTTTTTAGCTTCTTGTCAGACTAGAAACAGACATTTTATCCTTTCTTGACTTGCGATGGACTTCTGCTTATAAACATATTATATCGTCAGTTTATTGAATGATGAACTGAGAGTTTAAAAAAAAAACAAACGAAAAATAATTAAGGATTCAATCGTAGTAAGTTGCAGTTTAATAAGATCCATTTTTTAAGTGCCCCTTCGTGATTATTATGAAAAGCATGAAAGTCCGAGTAACTCAAGCTAGCTTGAAGCTGAGGCTACCTCGTTAGCTCCCCTCTGTATCCATCAATTTTATCACTCACGTCGTTGAAGCCTCCATAAGTTGTCTTGTAGAACTCGTCCTCTTCTTCTGCATCCAGAAGTTTGGACATGCGGTTCCCCGCAGTTTTTCTTGGTTCCCGTCCGACGGCGAGACTCATGGCTGTTAATATCTAAACAAGGCTAACTTAGGTTTGGGCGTCCGGCTGATAGCTAGCGTTAACGATCACGGGACTTCGTTCACCCTCCCGTCGTTACTCCCTGCGTTTTAATCAATTATGTGTCCATGTCCATATTTTATTAAATCTGTGAATACGGTATAAACTCTCACTACTGTGCTAAAAATGTTCCTAGTGGTATCGGCTGAGTACAAAGGGTAACGATAGCCGCTAGCATCCGTTACCTTCTTGTAGCTAACCGGCGCATCCGGGGCAGGTGAAGTACTTCCGGTCCAGGGTAAGAAAAAGCAAAGTTCAAAATAAAAACTGCTCTGAACTCAACAGTTTTACTATCAGACCCGATAAAACACAGTCTTAGCACGATTTGGCACGATTTTTTTTTGTTTTGTTAACACGATTTAGTTAGATACGGTGCGATGCTGTCGTCATGGGAACCGTTCAGAGAGTTAATGTGTTGCCATGGCAACAGCCTGGCTCCTTTGGCCGAACCTCGCTGCGGCACTTTCTCGTCGAGCGTCTTCTTTTTTTTTTTCATCGTCTCATTTCAGCGTTAAAATTATAACAAGTTGGACTTTTTTTTGCGCTCGGTTCACGGGAGAACAACGTGCTTTTACCCGAAATCCGTTCACTTCGCGGCGGCTGCGTGATTTAATCGACCCGCAAACCTCATCCGGCACCAACCTCCAAAACTATATCGCTTGTTTGTTTTGCGTTCACTGATGGAGGCGTCAGATCACAGGTACAGATTTGCCTAAAACTGTAATTCAAAGTTGTTTACAAAGTTTAGGGAAGGTCTGTACTGTTTGTCTACACCTGTGGTTTCTCATTAGTTGCTATAGTAAGTATTATAAATGTTATATGACTTTGTAAGGTCATGTAAACATGACCTTAAAAACCTGCACGGTGGAAACATTCACAAACCAGACTTGATGTTCCCAAGAAGTTGAGGTGTGTTTTTGTGTAAGTTTTTGTATTAAGAACCACTGAATAAGGACAAAAAAAATCTACAAAATGACATATTTGAAAGCACAACCATTTTATTTTACGCTGCTTTTTGAAAGGAAATGTACAAAGTGATTTATTTAGGGAATTTAAAAAAACAAAACAAAACACACGCACACATTTTACACATTCAGTAAAGAATGAGTACAGTAGTAAATGTGACAGTGTCAGAATACCAACAAAAAGCCAGAATTAAAAATTCGGTAGACTAGAAACGGCATGCTATATAGATGTGTACACTAACCTTAACATAAGGTTAACATTCCTGTTTCTATAGTCTAGTTATCTCATTGCTACCATCCAAGGTTCATAAATTATTTCAATAAACAAGTCTACTTTTTCATCTCGACAGCGAAAAAAAACAAATAAACCATATGTTTAGTCAAACAGGCAGGCCTATAAAATTCCTATACAACCCTCCGTACTGATTCTTCTTCAGATGCATTTATATATAAACATTAACAAGGTTAATATTAGCAATAAGCAGTTAACAAAATCATTTACATCTCTAAGTTTTTACATGATTTTGCCTGTTAAGCACTGCTGATTTTGGTTGTTTTACATTCCAGCTTTGGTAGAGCGGCGCTCTCCTTACAATCTCCTTAATACCCAGCAGGACTGAAAGCAGCACAGTTTGTTTTACATCTGTGTCTTTTTCACTTTGCAGCGCAGACATTAGCCGAACTGCTCACACTTATTTGAATGTATTTATTGTGAGCCTCTACCACACACAATTTAGCATGCTATTAAAATTCATTTCAGATTGCAATTTTTTAAATTCTGTCCAGAAATTAGCATTTTAATGCGATCTAGTTTTATTTTTACAGCTGACAAACTTTTCTTATATCAAGTTATACACATTTTTTAAATTGAAAATAGATATTTTCCATTCCAACTTATATTAGTTTCATTGTGAACCTGCTTGTCTCCATGTAGTTACCTGTTCCTCTGTTGCTACTTGACATGGCACTTCGTGGCACGTATGCGATTGTGGCCGTGTGCTTTATTTGTCCTTTGCTCTTACTCCAGAAGAATATGAAAATGAAACATACGCTCACGGAGCTGAAAAAGGAAAGAAACCCAATTGTCGCTGCCATCAGTAAGGTCTTGACATCAAATGGGAGCTTCTGGTTTCCATTCAAATCTGGAGAGGCAGACGGAAACGCAAACCAACCTTTGAGAAGAAGGGGGTTTTTAGAAGATGATGGAAAGGCTCGGACATGAAGACTGACAGGAAGGCTGTCATTTCCTGCCGCATTAGATGCCACACAAAGATAAGTACCACTGTCTTGAGGCTGAGCATAGCGAACCTCTAATGAGCCATTAGCTAGAACCCGTATTCTACCAATAGGTGATAAAAGTCTAAGCTGTGGGTTTAGCCAGCTTACAGATGGAAAAGGGTCACCGTCTGCATTGCAATAAAACACCACCGTGTGCCCCTGATCTATTTTTACTTCTTGAAGTTTGCGGTTCTGAATTCGAGGCTGCCGACAGGTGAGCAGGCTCGGTAGCTCAACCTCAGAAAAGTCGAGGAAATTCCAGCCCTGTAGCTGAACCGAGGTAGTGCAAGTCGGTGAATGTCCACCAAAGTCCAGGTGCAGGCGTCTTCGCACCACCCACAGCAAACGGCAGTCGCATGCCAGTGGGTTGTTATCAAGTCCCAGAGTTTTTAGGGTGTCCACTGATTGAAAAGCACCCGCCTCAAGTGTGGTGAGAAAGTTTCTAGATACATTCAGCAATTTGAAATATGTTAAACCCCTGAACGCTCCGATTCCGATGTGTAGCAACGATCCCCCGACCAGATGGAGCTCTTGGAGCCGGAGCAAGTCTCCAAGCAGGTTCCCTTGAATGTAAGTGATAGGATTGTAGGAAAGGTCAAGGTATACAAGGTATACGAGGTGATGCAAAGGGATGTAGGGTACAGCACTGAGGTTGCAGTGTCTGATGGTGAGGGATGTAAGATTTAGGCCAAAGAGGCTGTTTCCTAACAGTGTCTCTAGCCAGTGACAATTAGAAATGACAAGTTCCTTCAGGCACACTAGATGATGGAACGAATAGTTTGGCAGGGTGGTGAGGCCCAGTTGGTGAAAATGGAGGCTTTTCAGCACACTAAGCTGTGTGAGCGCCTCTGTTGGCATGGCAGTGAGGTTACCGCCATCAAGGTGCAACTCTTGTAGACTGGTTAGTCCCGTGAAGGCTTGGTGAGAGATGAAAACCAAGTCATTATCTTCTGCTTCAAGAGACTGCAGAGCTGCCAAGTCACGGAAGGTAAAATCTAGGAAAACGAGGATCTCGTTGCTGCTTATGTCTAGTAACTGAAGGTTTGGCAAACCAGCAAATGCTCCTACAGGAATAATCTTAAGGCAGTTGCGGGCAAGACGCAGAGTGTGCAGGCTTTGCAAGCCGAGGAAGGCTTCCAGTTCAACTGCTGCCAGAAGGTTGTCACTCAAATCCAAGTCTAAAAGTTGTGTTAAAGTCAGGAACTGCTTCTGCACCAGAGTTTTTAGGTTATTGTGAGTTAAGTTTAGCAGTTTAATGTCCTGTGACAGATCGTTGGGCACTGTGCTGAGTTGGCCGTGCGAGCAATTCACCCCCAGCACCTCGGGGCTACAGCGGCAGGACTGTGGACACGGCCAGCGTGTTTCAGACGCTAATGCCATCCCTGCCACCAAAAAGAAAAGAGCTCCCCAGCACAGCCGTTGGTGGGCGGCAATCCCGTTGAACATCTGGCGTCCTGCCTGTACGTATGTGAGAGAGAAAGGCAGCTGTGAAAAGAGTGAGAGAGTGATGATATTTACTGATGTCATGGGAAGAGGAAAAATGGGAGAAGCAAAATTTTCTGCAAAACAGATATACAACGAGGCTGAAAGTATTAAGATGCAGCCTATCGAATTAATCGGTTCTTTTAAACTGAAAATAATTGTTTTACCTTTTTGAGGATTTTTTTTCTGTCCTTTCGGCTAACAGGAGGCAGCTTTTCATAACCAGACAGCTGCTGATGAAGGATACTGCCTTCGTTGGGTTACCAGTACTGAAGAAAACATGAGACAGAAGTCAAAGAAAGTTGTCATATGTTGGCAGATGCTGATGCTGATGCTCATCTTTCTCAGACCATGAATGTCAGTGATTTGTACTTATGTTGTTTACAGTACTATAATAATCCAAGATGGTAATCTACAGAGGCAACAGTGGCGTCCATCTTGGAACAGACCTCTGCAAAGTCCCAGATGAGAAAAATCAGTGTACATCTTTAAGAAGCAACTAACAACTCATTTGTCTTTTTGGCTCTCTCTAGATTTTATACCTTTTATTTTCTGGGTTGTAGCTATTTCTAATTCAATTTATTTTTATATATTGTCTTCTCTAACTTCTTTCTCTCCATCTTTTGCCATTTTCTTCTCTTTGTAAAGCATTTTCTAATGTCTGTTCTAGTTCTCTTGCTTACTTGAGAGTCAAGATATTATTTCCTAGGCAACCTCCATTCACTGACTTCGAGATGCAGCTGAAAGCACCACAAAACTAATAAGTGGGCCTTTGCACTGAGATTATTTTGGGACATATACAGAAGTCAAGAATGAATTGCCATGCTCGGGTTGAATTTTTTTGCAGATTGCACGAAATAATCCTGCTGGCACCACAAATGTAAAAAAACATTCTCAATAAATTTCAACAACCACTTGCAAGCAGAGAGGGGGAAGTTTAGCTCAATAAGGCACATTCCTTAGCAGCTTAAACCAGCTACAGCAACGTCTCAAGTAAAGATTTTGGTTTTGTAGCTGGTTTGTGAGATTGTGTAGCAAGAGTACATATGATGGAAGTGGGCTGGCTCTAATTTAAGCGCTATAAACCTCTAAACAGCAATTTAAAACTACTATTAACTAAATCTCTGACCTCCATGAGACCAACAGAAACTGGAGTTCTGTCAGCAGAGCTTATCCCCTTCTATACAACTTTGTTTCTGTATGACTGTCTGTACTTTCTGTGTGTCTATGTGGATTTGTTTCAGACAAGCAGGCGGTGCAGTTTTCATTTGACGCTGGAGCATGCATTAGACTTTTGTTGTAGATTCGAGCTGGTTCACCAGTCGTCCAAGAGGCCACAGTTCAGTGGGTAGTTTTATTCCATCTTGACAGCTCTACTAGGAATTAAAAAAAAAAAAAAGAACAGGTTGTCATCCCGCTCTGTTTTTGTTCAATTTATGCAGTTTGAAGGCAGAAAGTGTTACCCTGCACCACACAGACTTAAACAATCAATTATCTTGGGTTCCAAAATTATTGTAAACATCACCTGTCTGTGGGCAAATTCTAATTTAAAAGGAACAAATTTTCCTTGGCATATGTTTCATTCAATATTTTCATTCAATGATTACAGTGAAAGCCGATTGCAGGCTGATGTAAAAGACCTTTCTTGTTATTTTTGGAGTATGCTCTGCATCTTTGAGAGCTGGAGAATCTATTTAGCTGGATAATGATGTGCAAAAATGTAGCAAGAACATACTGATAAGTACATCTGGTGGTCTTTAAGGCTAAATATTACTCATAGTTGATATGGGTTCAATTTGGGACACTAAACCCCATTTTTATATGATTTTTTTATTTGATGAGTGTTCAGACCCCACCAGGCTGGGATCATATTTCTTTTTTTGTGCTCAGTTTTTTTGTTTCCTTTTGCATTATTTCTTTTAGGATGCACTATGTAAAATATACAAAGCTTTGAACTTTTGTTTAAGGAGAGGAGGACCACCAATACACCACGAATAGGAATATTTTCACGACTCATCCATTTTATACTTTTGAAGGTCATATTTCACTTATTTGCTTCTAATATCTAGTTTTTGCCCCCAAATTTGCCACATCAATAGTTTAAATTATGTTGTTTCAACCTGTTTCAGCTTCTATTTTTCTCAAACATGCCACATTATCAAAACAGGGGTTTGGCTGCAGCACATGTAGAGCAAGACCTTTTAAACTTAAAATGTTATATTCCAGGTTGATGCTCAGATCCAGAAGACCTGGAATGAATAAAATTAGTAAAATAATGTTCTATTATCATATTGTCAGCATTAAAACAGGTAGCAATAATAATAGCAGCAACAGTTAAAAGACTAGAGTGTCTAGGCTTAATGTGAAGAGGGGTCCACTATTGCTGACATTTGCTCTGTCATCAGATCATCTCATTTTATTTGAGCAGTTGCTAATCTCCCCACTACGGGGCAGCAAAAGCAGAAACAAATTTGTACTTTGAAGAAATGTGGTGATGCTGCGCATATGTTTCTAACACTGCATGAAGGTTGACCGTAACTGTAAGTTACCTTTATAGTACTGTCTGTAACCACGCAATGGCTTATGACTCACAAAATTCATTCCTGTCTGACCCGGTCATACGAACATGTTAACAGACCTCTTTTTTTTTGTTTTTTCTTATATTGAAACATGAATGCGAGGTATCACACAACATATAAATCTGACCAAGGGATCAGTTCATCAAAAAATATGTGACCCACTGTCACGTAAATTGTTGTGAGAGTGACTGAAAAAATATATAATGACACCCTCCAGTGGAATGCCACCCTCAGTTTATGGCAGCTCTCTTCACATGCAACAGTATAGAGCATGTGTGAAGAGGGATGGATAAAGAAGGACAACAGCAGGATACATTTGTGGCATTTTCTGTATAAAGCTTGGACTGTAAAGATAAAATATCAAATATATAATGCGCACTAAAGCTAAAGAGGTAAATCTATTGTGTTGTATGCATTGCTCCCTGCAAACTAATTTATTTTGTTCCCACATTTATACATTTGTCTTCAAGTGTTCCCTTAGCGATTTTACACTTGAATCATCTAATTTTGAGACTTGATGTCGTCAAGGTCACTTTATCTAATATTCAACATATTAGCAAAAAATAAACCATAGTTTAGCAGGATGAAATGACCTTGCACTGTATCGGCATGTGTGTATGTATCAACTCCTCTGGGAGTGTGCAGGCTGGAGAGTATAAATAGTGTAAAAAAGGTGAAGTTGCAGTCATTTAATGTGGGCCGAAAGCTTTAACAGCTCAAATACAAAGGATGGCAATGTAAAAGGCACAGAATTACACAAATTTGCAGGAGCGTAAAATCAAGTATTGTAACTCACCGTCTCCTCTGTCTCGTGGGCTTCTCATTGTGATGGCTCCGTCGTCCCAATTTCTTAGTAAAAAAACGAGTACATTTGTAAGTGTTGCTTTTTTTTTCCCCTTAAATTGTCTCTGGATAAATTATTTATACCAGCAAAGGGAATTTAAAGAGCAGAGCGCATCTTTTGGTCGGAACCTCCTGTTCCTCAAAAATACATCCAAATGAAACCTGCAACGTGAGACAAACAGACAGACGTATGATAACAAGAAAGCTTCATCCTCTCATTCTGGAATTGTTCAACTCCAGTGGAAGCGTGTTTCTGCAGCTCAGTTCCCCTGTTGCTTCGCTGTCCTCATGGCAACAGCAACCTGGCTTCTAGACGCGGCAAGTGCTTGGTGCATGCTGGGGGATTATATGCACTAGCTCCTGGACCTCATCCAGCACACTGCACTGGATGACAGGGAGGCAGGCACGGGTCAGCCAAATGCAGAGATTTGGGAGCAACAACAGATGGGAATGATTTTGAGCACTGACTCTTGGAAATAAAGAAATATTTTTGTATCTTTTTCTCATGTCCGTCAGGGTCAGGTGAAATGTTGATCATGATCTACTTTTTGGGGAAAATTTATGGCCTGCAGAAAAAAAAACAACTGTCAGATGTATTGTTCATACTTATCATGCCTCAAAAACTGGTCTTCAGTACATTACCGAGTCCTAAAATGAGATTTTGTTCATTCAATACCTAAAGAAACAATAGAAACACAAGGCAGTATAAATGACATGTAATGCAAGTCAAATGTAATTTTTAAAAATTAAACTAAGGCTAAAAGTAAGCTAAAACTGAATCAAACATAAGAAGAAAAGTTACATCCCAGTGCTTTCTAATATACGAATGAATAGTTACGGATTTAGTTTAATTGTAAAGCTTAATTCTACATCATGAATAAGTGAGGTGAACATAAGTTTTTAGAAGAAACCAAGATGTGGCAGGTGTAATGATTAAGGTATCAGTCATATTACAATTCGGGTTAAGAGACTTATTGTGTCATTTAAATAAAGGAGAACAAGCTGAAATCGGCAAACCGGGAGAGAAATGTGGACGAGGAACCGAGGAATGAGGAAGTAAATTAGGTTTGTAAATATGTTTCTTCATGTCTTACATGAAAACTAAAGAACAAGATTAACCGCAACCGTGTTGTCACAGACCCCAAAGTTATTGACAAAGGATCAAGGTCATTCTCAAGGTCAGGGTGGGATTTTATAGATTTTACAACTAATCCCCCCCAGCAGGGTTCAACAGTCGGGATATTTCCACATATTTATTGTTAATAATGGTATCAATGAAATAACAGGCCTGCAGTCCTTGTAAATGTATAAAGCCTTCATGTTTTTCAGTGGCCCCATTTTTCCTGGCTCATTCCAAAATTAGCATTGCAGCAAAACACTCGCTACTCCCACACTGCTCCCACTGTTAACTCTGCGTTTCAAACACTTTGTTGTTTAATCCCCAAACGCTCGATTCAGACTCAATAAAAAAGGTCGATAGAAAGAAGAGAAACCGTCAGGTGTTTTGAGTGGAGTTGCCGCGCCTCTTTGCTTAGCTGCAGGATTATGAGGCGTGTCAACGCGAAGAGGCGCGTGATCACCACAGAAGAAGAGCCGGTGCTGAGTCAGGAACATACCATCTGGTACCGTAGGGAACCTGCGTTCATCAGCGATTCTCTGCCCAAACCCCGGATTCAGGAAGAGGAAAGTTCAGAGATGAACGCCAGTTACAGCCTCGGCCAAATTAAATTTCCATGTTGCATAATATCCTCCTGGCCTTATGTCAACATATTGTTTCATCATTGCGACTCCCCGTAGCGATGGCCGCTGTGATGTTTTCCTGGGTTTCTGGGAGTTCCCACTTTTTTTTTTTAATATTTTGGACATTTTCCCCCCCCTGACTCCATTAAATAGAATAGAGAAAAGACTGGAAATGACAGAACATTTTATTTATTTGCTCTCTTGCTGAGAGTTGGATGAGAAGATCAACACCACTTCCATTCCTTATGATTAGCCAAGCTTAGCATAAAGGCTGAAAACAGGGGGGAAAAAACCCAGCGTGGCTCTGTCCAGAGCTAACAAAATTAGCATAGCAATACCTCTAAGGCTCATGCATTGAAATAGTATCATATTGTCATATCTCATTTCTTTTGTATGGACGCCAAAGCACAAAAACAACACGCTATGGTTTTACAATGCCCTGTGTTGCCTGGCAACCGCAGGATGAGAGCAAAACATAGCTCCAGGCCAAGAAATAGACCAGCAAATGTACTAAGCAGATTTTGTTGTTTCCCCTGTGTTTTTAAAACTATGAGCACAGTGTTCTGATACATTGCTAGATTAACAAAATCCATTAGCGTTTTCTTTTTCTCGCTTTTTCTTGTGTTTTTTAACCTATGCACACACAGAAGTTTTCATTATGAGAGGAAGTCAAATCTATAGAAATAAGCTGAAGGAGAAAACGTTTTACAGGCTGAAACCTCTACGCCACAGCCTCTCACACAAACAGGAAACGTCTAAGCGAGAATTCACACAATATGGTAGCAACATGTTAACCAAGATAAAAACGGAGCTTTTATCTTTCCCCTCAACTTCCCATGAGGCACGGACAAAAAACAGAGTCAACAAAACAGCGCTTTATTTTAGCCTCCATTTATAAATCCAGTGTGTCTGAAATATGAAGGGCCTTGATGGCGTGCAGGTCCTTTTCCCCAGAGGGTTCGAACTAAGTGCGGCTCTCCACCCGAACTCGGCCTGTCACAGGCCGAAAAGCGGTAAATCTGGACTGAGGTTCTAGTTTTTTGCCAAATATCCAGCTTGGCCCGGGAGCCATCTTTTCAGTTTAACCAAGCGCAGTGTCAAACATAACCGTTGCTGAGGTGATTTAATACTGAATCAGAAAAATGTTGACAAGAGTGTTTACGTTCTTTAAAATTCTACAATCTATCACAGTTTATCACCACAAATCATCCTATTGTTGCTGAATGATTTCTTGGTTTATCAGTAAACGTTTGCGTCCGCAGTTATTTTTTTTTTTTTTTCAACTGTAATGTCCTGAACCTGCAGTTTCATTACACATATATCTAGTACGTAACTCTTGTTTTGTCAACCTCCCTTACTGGAAGGGTATTTTGAGCAACTGCAGCTGGTTGTACTGTAAATTAGATTCACATGACGAACGCTGAGCCGATGTAGTGGGGAAAAAAAGGAAACTGCACTTCCTCTTTTAGTGTGAAGCATTCTCTGGTTTGTTAAAAAAGCAGTGGTGCACGTGTTTCCTGGGACAAAGTAAACCTGCTGATCATTCTGCTGCAAGGTAAACGTCTTCTTTTTTGTAATAATTAAGGTTGTTCGGGAGATTTCCTTTGCAGAGGTCAAATGATTTTGAAAGTTTTACAAGGTGTGTTGATGGATGAAAGCGTAGAAAATCGATTTGCAGAGAAAGAGATGATTGAGCGATGACAGTAAACCAGGGTGTGAACGTTTCCCTTGTTAAGTGTAGAAAATTTTGAAAAGTCTACAAATATGAACTAGAGGCACTTTTCTAAATCTTATTTAACTTTGACATCAAAGTTTCACCGGCTCCATCTTGTTCCCTTTTCTGGCACCTATGGCTTTATTTGAATTTTGCATTCAGGACACTATGACGTGTTCTTAGACTTGTTTAGCTGCACTGTGCAGTGTTCACATAAATAGTGGTGCTGTTAATGAAGGTTTATGGGTATATATGAATATTTTCTACTGTAAAAAGAAGCAGCTGTTTATATAAGGACGGGTGCTAACAACTCAGGGATGTTTACATGTACTATAGTATAAATCAGTTTGTTGTGTTTAGTATTTCAGCACAGTTTTATACATCCTCTTATTAGTTAGTGAGGATTTTGATATACTTGGTTTACCGCCCTGTTTTTTGTTTTTGTAAAATCCAGGCTGCAACTTGTTTTCTTGATTAATGGTTTAATTGTGTTTGGGACCGCAGGGATCATTACAGACACTGTGGTCTTGTTCTCAGTAAGCCAGGGGGAGGTTACATTCTGCATTTCACAATAAGCACTATTGGATAATTTCTGATGCCCGTGTTTGATGTTAGATTAGTGTATTTAAATGTTACTACTTTGAGGCCAACAAAAAGTATTTCTTAGCCAGGATTTTATACCACTCATGCTTTAAAAACAACTTTTTTTTTTTCATTATTGTCATTCTTGGTAATAAAATTCACAGAAATATATAACTGAACCGAAAAAATTACAAAAAGTTGAGATGTCTGGTCCAAATCACGATATTTTTCCAAAATCGTGACTATGACTTTGCTCCTCTTATGAAGAACCCAAAGTGACGTCTTCAGATTGTTCGTTTTGTCCGACCAAAACACAGATATTCTGAGTTTCTTGTCACACAAAGACAAAGAAAAGTAGCAAAACTTTAAAGTGAAAAAGCTTTTTTTAAAACCGGTAAGAATGACATAAGGGCCAAATCTGATCACATAAAGCAACTGTCATGTTTTTTTCTTGTTTTTTTCTTTTGCAGGATGCACATTTTGTGTGCGGTGTTGCTTCTGGCCTTTCTGGTCCTCAGCCACTCCTCATCTACTATAAATGAGATATGGGAAGAGTGGAAAATCAAACACGGCAAGGTTTATGATAATCAGGTGGGACTTTGAAAACCTTTTCTGTCTGTTGACACACACAGACAGACACACACACACACAGACACACACATACACACACACATTGACTCACACTGGTAGACAGATCATAGAGCTTGTGTTTTGGCTTCAGACAGAGATCATCTTCAGGAGAACAGTGTGGCAGAAGAACATGGCCATAATGCTGAGACACAACCAGGAGGCCTTAGAAGGAAAACACAACTTCACTTTGGGACTGAACCAACTGGCTGACATGGTGAGATTCTGCTCGAACACAACAGCCTCTGTTTTCTCTACTGCTGAGAAAAACAGGCCCTTCTAACTCTGGACATGCGGACCATGACAGACAGACATTCATTGGTGACATTTAAATAGCTTTAGTGCACAGGGACAAAACATACATGTAAGTTTAACTGTGCAGATAATTAGCTTAGTGTCATCTGGACTCTCAAAAATAGCTTTAGTTATTACCAAAAATACATAGAGGGCATATTCAAATACATATCCACTACTATTATGTTATATTACAGATGATTTATAATAATCAAGCAACTTTTGAATAACAAGTACTGCAATGGAACATTTCTTTAACCTCAGCTTAAGTGGGTGTGAACTGCTGACATCCAGTAATAACCTGACCTCAAAGAAAAGAAAAGAAAACAAAAGAAAGGGAGAGATAAATGTTAACATAATTAACCATATTTTCAATTGCTATAAAGAGCCACCTCTGCTACCACCAATAAGGAACAATTACAGTTTACAATTTAGTGAAAACCATCACTCAGCTTTTATTTGTAACTGCAGTGTTTTGTTGCATTTTGAGCTACTAATGGAAACTACCTGCACAGTAATAGTAAATAGTAACAGTGAAATCTAACTGAATGTAACTTTTGGTTTTCTTACACTTTTATGTTTTTTTTTTAAATCAAAACTTAGCAACGATATAGATACTGTCTTTATGAAAGAATTTAATGCTAATGACATGACAATAGTAATATTTGTAAGCATGAATTACTGCTTGGCTGCTGAATTAAGCTGAGATATTGTAGAAGTCCCATGACTCCTAACTCTCTAAAGTAGCCTTATATTGACAGCAAAAAGTCATCTGCGATATAGCTGTAGAAACCTTATCACCAACCACTGGAAATAATAATGATAAAAGAACTTGCTGCCAAACAGATGTAATGTGGCAAATTACAGCCCCAAGGGGAGTTTTCTTAGGACAGAAATGTATCTGAGCGACCTCTGGTGGATACAAACTGCACGACAAACACTTTAGCACAAGCACCAGTCTTTGCTTATCCTGGTACTGACCCCCCCACGACCTTTGCAGACAAACACTTGACATCATAGCCTCAAGTGCATTCACACTTACAGACCTTTGTTGGTACAAGACAGTCGACTTAAGAACACTGTTTATCTGCATTTAAACCTGCACCCTGTTGGCTTAATATAAACCCGAACCTATAGAGCAGCTCTAATCTTCCTTTATACAATCTGATTTATTTAATCCAGTATAGACTGGGCCGGTTCAGTTGCTGTTATATGACCTACAGTAGGTCTGAGAAAGCTAACAAAGCAGCATAATGTTCGCATGTACATATAACAACTGTTATAAAATTATTTATATTTACAATGGAAATGCATTTTTGCTCCATATTGTTACTATTTCTAAAGTAATTTTATTATTTTGGCATTGCAATTTTATTTCTGTAGCATTCAAAAAAATATGGACTTCTAAGTGGGAAAAACAATTAAGCAATAATCTAAAAACAATGATTTTTAACATCTGCTGCTTTATGTATGCAACAAGTTATAGTAATTATGTATCATAAATCCATAATTACAATTGTTAAACAGTTGTTTTGTAAAGGATTTTTCAGGGTAGTGCAGAACAAAGCTGCACTAGAAAGTACTGGAGAGAGGAGGGTTTCTATTCTGGCAGGAGGCCTGAGAAGCGGAGCCTGTGACGTGTTAACTCGCTGCGGGAAACTGGCACTTTTGGCCTCCAGTCAGAGCTACAAAAAGGACAGTGTATTATTGTGGGAGATAAATGGAGGACAGCTTAAATGTACTAAAAAAAAGGTTATATAGAGGTGTTATAATTAAGAAAAATAGAGTGAGAAGCAAATCTAACACCAGCTGAATACAGCGGGGTTGTACAGGATAAGAAGTGAGGTGATGGACCTTGTTTGGCACCATAATAAATAAAACAAAGCAGATGTTGGATTTTAATTCAGTTTTGTGCTCTTTCTCCCGAGGCAAAAAGTTGCAGTGCTGATAAGAATCAGGGGTAGTTGTGGTTCATTTTATAGTTGCTTGCTGGTGTCACGGATCCTAAGGGAAACCATGTGCGAAATTTTAATTAAATGTTGTGAGACTACAACTATATCTACATAGAGTCCTAACCCAGTGGGGGACTGGGAGGGTAGAGGACAGGCCTCATTTATGACCCTGAATAGAGCTGTTGCAGTACAAATGATAATCAAATAAGAACATTTTACAAGAGGCTTCTAAATTCAAGACTTTCACCCAAAACTTAAGAAGAGCGCTGCTATGAAGAGGTCATCACTAATCTTGGTCATTGTAATGTTTCTGTCATGTGTATTTCATATATATACCAGGTTTATTTTCTATTAAGACAGCTGAGGAGATCAATGAGAATCTGAATGGCTTGAAGCTGGAGGAGCCCGTTAATTTCAGAAATGGAACTTTCAAGGAAGCGGGTGGCTTATCGATACCTCAGAGCGTGGACTGGAGGAAGAGCGGCCTGGTCAGTCCTGTCCAAAACCAGGTAAGATCAGCTATTTAACGACAGGAGATGAACAGCATATAATACAAAAAAAAACCCAAAACAAAACAGCAGCAATAAACAGTAATGTTTCCCTTTGAATTTAAAGGGGCTTTGTGGGTCCTGCTGGGCCTTCAGCTCGATGGGAGCTCTCGAGGGGCAGATGAAGAAGCGAACAGGTGTCCTTGTTCCCCTGAGCCCACAGAACCTGGTAGACTGCAGCTCCAGCGATGGAAACTATGGCTGCAGGGGAGGATTCATCTCTAAAGCCTTCAGCTATGTGATCCGCAACGGAGGCGTCGACTCGGAGAAATTTTACCCTTACATACACAAGGTCATCCTCAGAAAGAATGAGGGCAGCATTGTCTTTCATCCTCATTTGTTTGCTTGTTAGATTCTTTCCTGTTTGTTTCTTTTTGATAAAAACATTTTTTAGACATGGAATCATGTGTCATTCCTAAGTATGTGGGAATGGGGATAACATATACGGTACGATCATATTTTAGAGCTGGGTACCTGTTTTTCAAAAATGTGTTAAATAGAGAGTAAAGTTAGAGAGTAAGTTAAATAGAGAGTAAGTTAAATAGAGAGTAATACAGCTGATGTGATATAAGAGTTTTAGTTTGCATAATATTTATTCATTTTAAATAACTGTGTTTTCAGTCAAAGAATGTATAGATTATGCATAATATTTACTTTTTTGATTAAGTAATGATGAATAATGTATTTGGTAAATGTCATTTTTGTTTTGCAGAACGGGAAATGTCACTATTCCACCGAAGGAAAAGCTGGTTACTGCTCCAATTTTCACATCCTTCCAAGAGGAGACGAAAGGGCTCTGCAGGCTGCGGTGGCATCAGTGGGACCTGTTTCTGTGGCCATGAACGCCATGCTGCCATCTTTCCACCTCTACAGAGGAGGTGAGGCGGAAGGCTCAGGCATGGACGCTTGCTTAGCAGCTCTGAGCTTCGATCTGATTAAAACTAAATAAGCTTTATTTGTATTGACTTACTTTACATGAGGTTTCTGTGTAAATGTAATTATAATAATTTAACATTTAACATTTAACATTTAACATTGTGTCATATTTCATTTTGCAGACATTTTAATGCTTCATTTATCCCATGGTGACTTTTTTAAAAATCTAGATTTGTAGAAAGTTAATTTGCTATTTTGGGAAAACTATGCTTAACATCGTATTACCTCCTTATGCTTCAGCATTTCTCATTTATTCAACATCTACAAGGGGATAATTTCCTCAGAACTTTCATTAAAAGCTCACACCGCAGTCATGATGTGGTTCTCTCTGCTGAAGTGTTATCCCAGCATTTATACTCTTCCCAAAATTGACTGTCGACTGAATTTTATTGTAAGGACTCTCTAAAAAATGACTGAAAGTTTTTCAAATCTAAAACAAGTATAAGGCTTAAGTCAGGGGACTTTACAGCATGAACTGAATTGTTACATTACTTTAATAGACATGAGGCTCTCTATCTTTTGAAGCTACAGAAGCTCCATTCACTCATCAATTACGACAAAAGAAAGTAATAATTTCAGTGTCAGACATCAGCAGAGAAGAGCAGTTGCCAAAATCAGGGAGAGAGAGGGTGTGTGACATTTCATCACTTTACATTTAATTTTCTCAGGCCCTGTAATACTTTATTAAACTTGTGGATATTTTAGGTTTATACAACGTCCCCAACTGCAACCCAAGGTTAACAAATCACGCCGTTCTAGTTGTGGGCTACGGCACAGACAGTGGACAAGACTACTGGCTGGTGAAAAACAGGTGAGGAGGTCTGCTACCCCCTTAAACCCCACATGTGAAACAAAATGTACGATGATATAAAATATCAAATCTGTCTGGTTGGTTTCAGTTGGGGAAATGAGTGGGGAGAAGGAGGCTTCATTCGAGTCGCGAGGAACAAGAATAATCTCTGCGGCATCGCCAGCTTTGCAGTCTACCCAACACTGTGAAAACGGGACCCATCATCTGAATCATCCCTCCGCAGAATTTAGGTTATTTAATATCAGAGACTAGATGTTCATGTTTTTTAATTTATCTTTAACACCAAAACTGCAGATGCTATCTAAAAAGTTGATTCTCTGAAATTATTGTATCTGATTAGATAGCCTCTCTCACTGATGTTTTGAATTCTTGAATGGATAGTTATATAGAAGAAAAAAGTTTGCTTGCTTCGTACCTTTAATAATGTTTTGTATTTTTAAATATCTTATATCTTTACAACTGTATTTTTTATGTTTTATGTGTTAATTTAAATATTAATATTTTGTACAGTGTGTTAAAATTAACTTAATAGTTTTAATAGAGCTACTGGTGATAATTGAAGAAATATAGGAAGATAGGAAATATTTCACGTCTGCAGCATTTGATACTAGTTCCATCTGTTGAGTTCACAAAATCACTTGTCACCATCATTCTGTCTCAATTATCTCATTGTCTTTGTTATTTATCCTCCGATCTCATGTTTTCTCCATGAATGGTCATTTTTTTTTAAGCTGAAATTGAAAAAAGTGGCACAATGTATTTAGCCTCCTTGGACACTTTCATGTTTCATAGTTGTAAAACTTAGACTCATGCTGAATTAAGTGAACACTGAACAGAAAATAACACTTGATTGGCTTAATGAATCAACTGAAACACATGATAGTATTTTGGAGCAGTTGTAGTCTATTGTGTTAAGCTGTAGCAGATGTGGCAAAAGCAGGCTAGAGGCAGGGCCATTACTCATAGTAATAGTAAAAGTATTAGTTCTTTTATTTAGCAGTATCCTTAATGGGCCAGTAAACCAGTTGTGATTAAAATAACCGTAAAGTGGCTATAATTAGGATTTTACATTTAAAATAAATGATAAGCTCTCAGAAATGGACACAAAACCCCTTAAAAAGAATCAGTATCTTGTTGGGACCCCTTGTCATATTTCAGATTTCTATGAGTTATTAGCAGTTCCACCAGTGAGCGATTTCCCTTAAAACTCTTGCATGATATAATTTAAATAATTGTTTGGGGCCCAGTGAGGTAAAGTTATCCAACATTTCACAAAAAAGAAAAGATTGTACTCACAACCCCTCAGATTAATCCTGTGACTCCGCTCCAGTGGCAATCCCTGGACTAAACTACCAAACTATACAGTCAGCTATTGTAGTTCAAACTAGCTCCACCTCGTCCAGCGTCACCAGTCAAATGCTTCTTATGGATTGATGCATAAGCATTAAAAATCTGATCATGTAAGATATGAAAGTTTATTGGTCAGGGTGAAATACTTTTCTTTTTCCTTGTATGATTTTGAATATAGGATTTGTACCAGTTATAGAGTATTTGTAATTTTTTCTATTGCTGCTTTTAATGAAGTAAAGCTTTTGAGTACTTTTCCAGTCTCTGAGTTTTTATAATGATAATATATCAGATGGCAGTGTGAAAGGGCGTTTGTCATAGTGGTGAATTTTCCCCTGAATCTGCAGGTAAGTCATATTTTAGAATCTCTGTCATCAGAGTTTAGAGCCTTTAAATGCTAGTTATGGCATCTAATATGTTTTTTCCTAATAATGACACACTGCCAACATCGGTATCGGATTTATGGGGCCAAACACTGACCATGGGAAAAATGGTATAAGTGTTGTCTACCAATTGTCTTTTCAAATTATAACAATCTGAAAATGACTGGAAATAACTTAAATATAATTTACAACTTGCATTTCTTTGTCTGCCAACTTTTCCCAAAACGTGGCCCCATTAACACACACCACCTCTCTTAATGTCATGTATGTCTACATGTCTATAGCATGAGCTTTAGTCAAGTTTTATTTCCACTGCTTCTATATGTTAATTGTTATCACCTGTTAGTGTTTGAGCTTGCTGCAGCTGTCCAATCAAAGCATGAATCAGGCCTGCAGTCTGATATAAAAACTTTGTTTTAACGGAGTATAGTTTCATGACCAGTTGTTCCGACCATTCCCGGATCCAGATATGTTTCGGAGCCTGCTTTTCACCACCTTGTTTGGATTTGCAGCGGCCGTCATCAGTTCAGAGCTCAATCGACACTGGGAGTTATGGAAGAAGTTGCATAAAAAAGTATATTCTCATCAGGTAAATGTCTTTAATCCCTGTCAACCTTTTCATTTAAATATATTTGTTGGGTCAGTCTGTGAATTAAATTAACCAATAAATTCAGACTGGGTTTGATTCAGGCACAAAATCCTGTTAAATATATCTAGAACTTTTTTTCTTAAATGCTTTTTGCCTTTTTGGTAAATATTCCTCTTATCTAGAACTTCTAAAATTATTATACATTTTGTGTTTCAAATGGTGTGTGTATACTGTTGTGTGATGGATAAATTTAATAACACTTAATGCTTTGTGTTCCAGATTGAGGAGTTGGGTCGCAGGCGGATTTGGGAAGAAAACTTGGAAATGATTGATGTCCATAACCTCGAAGCATCCCTGGGTTTACACACCTATGAACTTGCCATGAACCACTTGGGAGACATGGTGACAAGACTATTTACCTACTTGTTTCCTCAAACTACTTCTTGTATGCCCCTAAAACCACATCCAAAAACAAGTGTGTGAATTTCTTTTTTTTTTGGTTAAACCCCCATCAAGGAGGTTGTTTTCCCCGGTGTCTGATCCAGCAGGTTTACGAGAAAATTAGACGGCCCGATTTTACACTGAACTTGGTGTTGGGATAGGATAAGGGGCAGGGAAGAACCACTAAACTGTTGAACAGATCTGGCTCATTCACAATGACTGTGAATTTTTCTGACTGGTTCATGTTTGATACTGGCCTTTGCAAATAGTAGAAACTAAGGTTTCCACTGTCTGAGTTTAAAAGTTGTTGCATGTAAATTAAAATCAGATCTTTCCTTTCCTGACAAACTGTATGTGGAAAGAAAGCAGACAGAACTGACCAGGTGTGTGTGTGTGGTCCTTTTTTTTTTTTTTTTTTTTTAAGACCACTGAGGAGATCACAGGCAAGCTGATGGGCACAATCGTGCCACCTGACCTGGAGAGGGGCCCCTCCAACTTCATTAGGGTCAATACTTCCCTACCAGAATCACTGGACTGGCGGGAGAGAGGCCTGGTAACGGAAGTCAAAATGCAGGTGAGGTCCCAGGTTGTTCCCTGACCAAAGTAACTCCTAACATCCGGACCTGTGTTTGTAGCGCTGCTTTAGAAGGTTTTGGGTCTACATGTCATTCATGAGAAACTTTGCTTACTTCTAGGGCGACTGTGGCTCTTGCTGGGCATTCAGTGCAGTTGGAGCTCTGGAAGGGCAACTCAAGAAGTCTACAGGTACCCTGATTTCCCTGAGTCCTCAAAATCTGGTGGACTGCTCCGTAAAATACGGCAACCACGGGTGCAACGGAGGCTTCATGACAAATGCCTTCCAGTATGTCATTAAAAACCAAGGCATTGATTCTGATGACTCTTACCCCTATACTGGCAGAGTGAGTGAAATGCTGAACAAACTTGTGAGAATTTCAGATACTATCTTTAAATCTTTTTTAAAATAAGCTTCTATAGTAATTACCCAGTACGTGACTTTCTTTGCAGCGTGGTAACTGCAAATATAAACCAGAATATCGGGCTGCTAACTGCTCCAACTACGAAATGTTGCCACCGGGGGATGAGTTTGCGTTAAAATGGGCCTTAACCAGCATCGGCCCAATCTCCGTTGCAGTTGATGCATCCAGGCCAAAGTTTGTCTTCTACCACCAGGGTGAGTGGTTGTGATCTCTTAAAACAAAGTTTAAGCTTCATTAGGTGTGTGGGGGGTGTTTGTCTGGTCTCAACTTCAGCTGAGTTTGACTTTCTACAGGTGTGTACAGGGACCACACGTGCACACACAACGTGAATCATGGGGTGCTGGCTGTGGGTTACGGCAACGAGAGAGGACATGATTACTGGCTGGTCAAAAACAGGTTACCCTGAAAGTGTTCAATTTGCAGTATGGCTGGTTTCAAGATTACATGTGGTTTGAGTTTGTTTTTAAATGTGCCTAAATTGTAGTTGGGGTGTAAGCTACGGTGACGAAGGCTACATCAAGATGGCTCGGAACAGGCACAACCAGTGTGGCATCGCACTCTACGCTTGTTTCCCCATCATATGATGGGCAGAAATGGACCCCCTCGGTACTGGAGAGCAAATAAATAAATCAAATTACTGCATCCATTATAACTTGGTTGTTTCTTTTTTTTAATGCAAATTAAGAGTTGGATTTCATGGATATTCTGAATAAGGAAAATGTCTTTATTAAAAATAAGCATCTGCAGTGGCTCTCCCCAAACAAGACCAACCAATATATCAGTGGTTCTCAACCGTTTTACTAAGTCTTTGAAGCGTGAAAACTACTGGCATCCCCCGCTGCACTTCACTTTCCATATGAAAGTGAAATCAAGTCCCTTAGCCTGTTGACTACATCTGGAAATATAAGTGGAGCTGGAGAGCAAGTTGGGTCTTTACTTTTTTTTTTTTTTTTTTTTTTTTTAAAAGTACTGCACAAGTGGTGCTGCTTATTGTACAATGAGATGCAATTCAGCCCATAAACTCTCAATCTGGTTTCTGTGTAGCGCTGGATTTAGCCTGCACAGGCTAAATCTATTTAGGAGAAATATAACATACAAATTGGTTTGAGAACATGTCTTTCAGATTTGATATTGTACATTTATCAAAATGACTAGACACCTGAACACCACAGGCTGGAACAGAGTGCAGAAACTAGCAAGCAGGCAGAAGTCTGAATAAACCTCTTACAATAATGGTTAAAATATCTAATCTCTGCCAGTGCAAGGAGATGAAACCAAAACACAATGATTCCAGGTTCATTGGGTGGTATAAATGATGGGGTTCTTGAGCTCATCTGATAGGTCTGTGAGGGTAAATCGGGGTTAGGAACCACTGCATTAGTCAACTACAGGAATGGTAGAACAGAGGGACACTGCTGGCATGGCAGCAGTGGAAAAACTAAATCAAAATTAAATTTATCTCATGCCATGTAATTCAAACAATGACATTTTTTTTCAAGTTTTATTTCCATTATGCTTATTTTCTTCATAGGACTGGGTAAATGGCAAAAAAATGCAAATCCCAGCATAATGAACAACTCTCACATAAAATAAATACACCACCTTTTCAGCATCACTAAAATATTTTCAATATCCAGAAGTAATAAATACTGAATTTACCAAGATTTTCAGTCTTCATTTACAAAACACAAAGACAACACACGATAGATTTTTGTCATATTTTTTGGAATTGTTTTCCTTGATCTTTTTGTTCCACAAATTCCATACTTGCACGTACAAACATCTACAGTTTTATACACAAAGTACATTGATTTTGAATTGAACTCACATTTAGAGTAGAACTTTTATCATTTAATAAACAGGTCAGAGTCAAACTAAAGAAAACAAAAACAGAAACTCCTTCAATCCAAACTACAGTGGAGGAATTCTTGCAGTTCTTTGAAGGAGTTGTTTTCTGACATGGGTCGGTCCTTTTTTGAAGGATTCATTCAAGATCAATCCATGTGCTCTCAAGAGTTGAGAAGACCGCAAACCATGCCATGAAAAGTCCTCCATCCCTTTATCAGACTGCCACCGTTAAGGGAAGTCTTCAGGCTGGTGTTCGCTTTATGTTGGCCACTACCCATAAATTACTGCCATCATTATAGGTAAAACTCAAACCAGTGACATTTTTGATAGTTTATACACATATAAATGTAGAGTGAAAATTCTACACATAGCAACATTAAATAGTAAACTTTTTATATTGTGGACAGGAGCTTCAATTTGACAGAGGGCGCTCTTTTTATAACTGATAAACCGTGGTCCCTTTGAGTTGATCGCTGACTTCCTTTTTCATCAGAACTGGGGAAAGCCTCCACTTTATTGCTTACATTTCCCCCTTTAAACAGTCTCACGTGGACAAACACGTTTATGTCAAATTGTACTTAATTTATGCACATTTTCGGCTCCCTTCACCGAAGTGTATCACCCTTTTCCAGCCATAGCTTTCTTGTACCTCTGTGGCAAGATGAATTGCACCATCCCAAGCATCCTCCTCAGAAATTCAGGCATATATATATATATTTATATATATGTATATATAAAAAAGTTACCTGGGTCCAAGGTAAACAAGGAGCACAGTCACCAATAACTTACTTTCAGAACACATACTCAAGTTTCACCAATTTTAAACCCCACTTTGATTAAGAACAATCACTGCAAGCAACAAATCTATGTCATCATACAACAATGAAAACACAAGTTCTTGCTTTAGACAAAAACAGCTGGCATACAGGACGTCCAAGAAGTCAGACAATACGATACAAACATGCGTCACGATCGGTCGAATACAAAAGGATTAGGGGCTGAAGTCGTCTCAAGTAAAGATATCATCCTTTTACCATGATTCTAAACAGAGGAACAGACCACATATTATCTCTGAGACTGGCTTTCTCTGATGGGATTTGTTTTAAAGACTGAATTGTTTCAGCGAAAGAGCACCAGATTCTATTATGAAGAACAACACATTAAATCCTACACTGTATATATTGCATTAGGGCTTTTTTTTCTTCTCATAGCTTAAATATATTTCTCTGGTCCCCAACTGAGCTGTTTTCATCACAGGGATGAAAACACAGCAACAGAAAAAAGTAGAAAAATATGTGACGGATGATTTAGAGTCAGCTCACGCACGCACGCACGCACACACACACACACACACACACACACACACACACACACACACACACACACACACACACACACACACACACACGTACATCTGTGGACCAACACCACATCCAAACAGCCTCTCAAGGGTGAACAAGACAGGAGAAACTTGTTCACAGAACACGCACATGACTTTGTGCACAAACAGCAAAGGAGAGTTATGATCCTCAGAATGCAAAACTAGATTTAACAATGTTAAAGGAATAGTGAAGCATTTTTGGGAAATACTCTTAATCAATACCGTTCCCACGTCCATGCCGGGGGTCGGTTAGCTTTGCTTAGCTCAGCACAAAGACTGGAAAGAGGGGGGAACTCTAATGCTCACTAAGTAACGTGCTATATCCCGTCCCTTTACCCTGTAACATGGGTGGGATATATGGCGGGTTGTGTGCCGGACCCATTTCCTCCGGACAGTGACGGGCCAGCTGTTTTGCCCCGTTGTGCTAAGCTAAGCTAACAAAAGTGATAAGTTATTCCCAGAAACTGTATTGTTTTTTTTTTTCAAATGTCCATCTCCCTTACTTTGACATTCATACACACACACACACACACACACACACAAACACACATCTAAGAGGTCAGACCCACTCCTGTAGCCAAGACGTTATCTGTGATCCATTGGTGTGGTGTGTTTGGTGGGTGGGTGGGTGTGTGTGTGGGTGGGTGGGTGTGTGTGTGGGTGTGTAGGTGGGTGTGGGTGGGGCTCTTAACTTCCTGAACACACAGAGGACGCCTTTAGGTCAAATACCACATTCTACGGGGAAGCGGCGGCGGCGGCGGCAGCAGCAACCATGTGCTCACTCACTGATTGTCAGCACACATATCGACGTACACCTTTGGAGAAATGATACCTAAGTGGTGATATGTATAAATAATGGTACTCAGTTAGCTTCCCTTTTAGAGTGATTCTGCCCAATTTAGATCAAATGCACAGAAGACAAAGTACTTATTATACCGTTAAAGACAGTTATCATGCAGGAGCACAGTGAAAAACTTTTCACTCTTTGTGGCACAAATGCAGGCAGTGAAGGAAGGACGGAACAAAAGCCCTTAAAATGAAATTAGACGATTGGCTTTGGAATCTTTGTTTTCTCTTTGTGCCTCGCTGCCTGATCAATGGGAATCTTCTTAACAGTTTGATTTGTGCTCATGAAGTCATATTAAGATTATACTAATGTAGTGACATAGGACATTTAAGAGGCATTCACCACTTTAGGAATATTAGGAATGTTTAGGTATGTTTTGAGCCCAATAGGAAAAAAGACCAAAAAAAAAAAAGAGCCAAAACATAAGACTTTGACAAAAAAAGAAAAAAGAAAAATCTTGACTCAAGGTCTAATCACTAGCATTTTCAGGAGTTGTTGTGTTTTTCATGTCAACTGAGCAAACATCATCTACTCATGAAGACGGCAACCTACAGTTGAAAGCTTTGGAAAAAGCCAGAAAAAAAGGAACTCAAGGAACTTTCACACTCAGCCAGGTGACTTGTTTGGTGACGCATTTTCATTTTAAGGCTAATTTATGCAGCTATACATCTGGGATGGCGAATGATCCTGCATGTTCAGTAATTTGGTGCAGTTGCGCTAAAATATAATATTAGCTGTAAACATAGTCTAAGTATTTCACCAAACCTGAGCTACAGCATGAATATATTATATTTGATATAATCTTTTTTTGAAATTGGCCTAAAACCGTGAGATGGCTATTCTGTACATTCTGCTGTTGGATCAATAAAATCCCGGATGACTGAAAAATATATTGTCTAAGTGGCTGCGCTGATTTGCGTGAAATGTCGGAGTTTAGAGGAATAAATCAGACACTTTCTCACACGTGCGCACATGCAATCGCTTGCACTCACATTTAAACACACTCACACGACTAATTTAGCAAATATTACCCTTTTGCATCTGCTCTCTCATTTAGCACTTGACCAAAATCTGTCCCACAGAAAATGTCAAAGACATCAACATCATCACACTGCCACAGCCGTATGGTTCAACAACAAGGGGGGGGCAGTAATACTGAACACTGAGGAACTGCATCAAACTATTCCCATTTACAACTGAGAATCCTGTGAAATGCATCTTCAACTATGCTTTGAGGCTATAAGTAGAGGAATGGACTGGATTTATGCAGGGACAAAAAGAATCAAACTCTCTGTGTCTGAATGAATCCAGCCACACTGGAATGTTTTTATATTATT
Source organism: Istiophorus platypterus (assembly GCA_016859345.1). NCBI lineage: Eukaryota > Metazoa > Chordata > Actinopteri > Istiophoriformes > Istiophoridae > Istiophorus > Istiophorus platypterus. Next base: position 12,982,619 of record CM029127.1, on the reverse strand, counting down.
TGGTAGAAATTAACAGTGTTCGGCAGGTCTAGCTTCAGTAGTCGGCAGTGGTGAAAGCTCATGGGCGTTTTTAGAGAAAACGTGATCACCCTGAAATTAATTTTGATGTCTTTTTCCAGAGCTTTTAATCAAACGCGTGTATGAGCATCTGTCTGAATAGAAATGCGAAGTGAATTGTACCAGTAACGTCAAGGCAAATCAAAAAAAGCAGCGCTGAAAGCCAGTCGCTGAGGCTGAGGACGGATGAGAGAGAAAAACGTCCACATACATGGACTAAATCTTTTCACACATTCCCCCCGAAATGGCTTTTTTTCTGTTTCGTTCGAACACTCTGTCTCTTCACTGCAGATCTATGGGCATTTTATCTTAACAGCACATTTCCATTTGTGCCACATCACAATGTAAATACTACACTTCTGTAAAAGATCTTTTTTTTTTTTTTTTTTTTTTTTAACACCTGACGGAGCAGCAGAAGTATCGGATGTAGATGTGTTATCGTGCAACAGGTGTTTATTTCTACGTCTGTATTCTCTGTTGGTCTTTTGGACTTGAAAGATGCGATCCATATTTCAAAGGATTCTGGGCTTACAATGGGGTTGGCAGTCTGTTCTGTTGACATGTGATGGGCAGCGCTGAAGCTCTCAGGGATGTTTGGGCTCTAGTTGTCAAACACACACTCCAGCTGTACTCTGTCGCCCACTGGTGTTCACTCGTTTTTACTGCAACACTTGGCCTCTTGTCTCGGGCAACTTTGTTGCGAGGAAACTACCTGCGGCGAGCGCACCGGCGGCAAATAAAATGGGTACGGCCTTGGTGATGCCCACAAACGACTGGAAGATGCTGATGCCCAGGACGGCCGCCAGCTTACAGAGAGCATTGAGGAAGCCAAACGCCGTGGTCCTTAAGACAAGAAGAGAGGGATGAACACGATGACAATATTTTAACAACAGTGACTAACTACTTTGAACGGATCTGCCCTCAGCGTGCTACATCCCTGAGCTTGACCGTGCTTTTACTACACCTTCTCTGTTGTTATCTAGAGAAAAGACGAGTCAAAATAGATAAAAAAAAATAACTAAATAACACGACTTATGAGCTCATAATTAAGAGCAAATGTATAATAATGAGGACTAGCCAACTTCTAAAAATAAAATAAAAGGATCTGTTAATTCAAATACTTTTATTTCCTCAAAATGATTAGATGTTGTTTTTGTTGCAGTGGTGACACAAGAAAATAACTTATAATACTACAACCCAAACAAAAGGACTCTCACATAACTATGAATAAAATTAGCCAAAAAGTGGGGCTCCCTTCCTGAAATAACAATCCAACCAGAAAGAGTCATCACAGGGTTATTAAGGCTAATTAATGACAAAACATTAAATGGTCCCTGCCTCCAGTCTGAAGCAAATCCCATTACAAACTAAGTCTCTCTGCTTCAGACAGACAATTAAATCTAACAGTTCCTAAAACTAACGAAGGGTAATTGAGCATAACAGCGCAAACGCAGATCTTTGATTTATTGTACATTTTTACTTCACATAACTTATTTATTTTATGAGATCATGTGGTCATAATTAGGTTCGTACCAAACATTAAGAGACTATCTTTACTTATACATGAGGAACAATTTTTGCTGATCCCCCCTTTTTTTAAAAAATTAAAGTGAAATGAATCATTAAAAATGAGATATAAAACATTGATGCAAAGTTATAGCCTATACTGTTTCCAATACTAACAAATCTCCATGGTACATAACCTGTTTAATATTGTAATATAATGACATGACTATTAGACCAATATTAAGTTTACAAATCAAATTTGAAAGGACTTTAGTTTTGCTCATGTATAAAATTACTTTGTTGGAAAAAAAAAAAAAGCCTCTGAGCACAGTGTTTCTGGCAACTGAAAACTATTCTCTGTCTTCATTCTATCATTAAATCCGAATTGCTTTTACATTACTTTATTGAAACTGTCAGAGGTTGTTAAAAGAGGGATCCAGGCACTCTCAGAGGGTTTGTGTGTTGGTTACTGCCACCCAGTTTATCTTGTAAGAGGAAACAGGTGGCTTCCCCGGCGCTGAAAATTTATCTGCCACCATTTTAGCGTCTATATTTCAAAAAGAAATCTGGAAAAAAGGTAATACTCCAGAGATCAAAAGAGCAAATGTTTCACCTCGTGTGTTGATATTTTGGGTACGTTTATTTACAGTCAACAGGCAGATAAATATGCTGACGAACGAGCACCGACATCATGTGATCACCCAACAACAGAAACTACTGCATATGTACATCTGCATGTGGATGCCCCCCCCCCCAAAAAAAAAGAAAAAGAAAAGAAATGAAATATAATTAAATAAGACTGAAAAAGAAGTACAATTAAAATTATAAATATAAAAATGATATGTATTGATAGGAAAAAGCTGCTCTTGTCTTACCTTTTATCAGAGGGGTAGAGTTCCACTGTTATCACATCCAGAGCGTTCCACGAGGCGATGCTGATGCCACCGAAAAGACACAGGAGGGCGATCATCCCTGACTCACTGTTGCCGAACATCAGGAAGAAGCAGCTGACACAAGAAATGACGCTGGATCCCGCTGAGAGAGGAACGAGAATCATATTAGGTTAAATAGCCTCTATGGTCACAAGTCCATTATCTGCAGAGATCAAGTTTACCTACCCAGCATCCTTAAACGTCCAATTTTGTCCATTAAAAGGGCCGACACGATGTTGCCAGGCAACACTGCCAGGGTACCGAGGAAGTTGACAAAGTAGATCATGTAAGCATTGTTGAAGTCGTCGCTGAAGTCGAGCATGCAGCCCTCCTTGTTGTGGAGAAACGTGCTGTTGACCAGTTTGCAGTTGACAAACCTGTATTTGAACAAATCTGATGAAAGAAAGAGAAAAGGATAGAGAAAGGAAAAGTTAATGCTTGGTAATGCTGAATAAAAAAAAAAGGAACAGAAAGGAAATGTATGATTTATGGAGAAAATGATAAATGCAAGGGTGTAATCAAGGCTCATTTTCAACAGTCAGTATTTGCTGACCTTCCAGCTGGCAAACTCCTGATGAGAGAGAAGAAGAGTTGTTGGAAAAGCGTCAAAATGCTGAAACACTCATCTAAATTGCTTTGAGTTGTTGATGTGGCCTCTGACACACGTTGTATGTTCTTATTTTACCTCTGAGAGTAACTCACAGGCTTACTTATAAAGACTGTTGGGGCCGTATGCAGCCTGGGAGGAATACCTGCACACAACCCTTAGGACCGAAAATATACTTTTACCTCCTCTACATGTTGTCTGCATAAAAAAATGATTTTAAGCGGGTTTTCATTTTCAGTTACTCTTCTCCTAAATGAACAGTGCTCTTTATAGCGAAGACTGTGGTAAATACACAATATCTTTATCAATCAGGTTTCAATCAGTGAAACTCAAGATGAATTTAGTTGGGGTTGTGGCTTTGAGAGTACAAATATTTACGTGGCATTTGGTTAAGCTGTCATTAATACAGACAGCACAATAAGCATTCTTTTTATGTTTAATTTATGATTGAAAAAACATCTGACTTCAATGCATTTCCCCCTCAACTTCTGAAACCAAACTTACATTCTTGCATAAATGATTAGTTTTCCTCAAACAGAGAAAGAAGGGATGAAATGATCCCCCAGCAAAAGAAGCCAGGACATCTGCACAGCCACCACAAAACCAAATCCTGTGTCCGCGTCTGTTTTTAATCAAAATTCCTTTCAGGCAGAGACTAAACATAAAAACAGAATCCAGTACAATAATTTTTGTTGCCCCAAACTTCTTAAACTATATTATTATTTCAGGAAAACAACATAAAAGATAAATAGGAGGTCAGACAGCTTACAGGACCTGTTACTTTATACTCTGTTTATACTTTGCTGCCTTCAGCAGCTGAAAACTGCATGATTACATTTTCTGATGACTCTGCTGAAACCGCTTCCAATAGCCAATAACAGTTTTATTAAAGGGAGAAAGGCATAAAAGTGCTGAATGATTGTAAAACTTTGGATGCACAAGTGACACAAACATAAAAGAATGTATAACTGGCTTCACGGATGAGAAGATACTGCTGCTGTAAAAGGGAGATGTTGAGATTCAAACTAAATCTGCCACAGCTTAGAACTGGATGGATGGCAAGAGTATGTTAGTCAGAGGACAGTTTTCCAGTTTCTCAGAGGTATTTCCCAGTTCAAGTTGGTTTAAAGGCTCATAAACAGTAATCAAAACCGCACACAGCACAACTACTACCAAAAAACAACACCAATAACACACCATGGGCTACAGCTTTCAAGAGAATCAAGTTTCAAATGCTTCCTTATTTTTTATGAAATTCTGTGTACGTGACAGATCACATGTAAATGAGCTAGAGATGCTATAAAATAAGTTGTAGATCATAACTGCCTTAGAGGGTGATAATAAAGAACAGTAAAACCCCCAAAAACAACAGCAGTCATACAAAACGCAGGCACATTCAAGAAGTGGGAAAAAAATAGGAGAGGACAGGACGACACTGCGAAGCTGACACCCAGAATAATGGACATGGAACACAGTAAAATGAAGATACACATTGGTCTCTTTAGTGTCAGCAAGCACTTCGGCTCTGATTATCCAGTTCACACATTCTTACATCTGTTTCACATCTATTCGCATCACTCTGCCTTCAAAAAAGTCTGGGCTGGATTTTTTTTTTTTTTTCACCTTAAACTTTGATAATCTCCATCTCAAAGTTAGCAACTAGCTGGTGAATTTGATGGAGGATTTGGCAGCTAAAGAGACAAATTGGTTGGTGGAGTGGGTGGAGACCAAAAGCAGAGCTAAAAGTAGAGCAAATATTAGGCTAGCATTTGATGGGGGGGAAATTGAGTCCAAATGTATGCTAATGTTGCGCTATGCCTATAGATTGTGTAAATAGGCAACAGTTTGCTAACACATTTGTCAAATCCACCGCATCAGATGCTAATATGTCAGTGTTGTGATTTTAGCTTAATGTATTGCCCCCAAGCAGTCAAAGATAGTTTTTAATATTGTAATTATTTATTAATGCAGGTTTTAATGGAATGATTTGTGTTGTTTTGGGGACAAAATGGGCTGTTTGAAGATTTCACCTTTTCATGACATTTTATAGACTAAATGATTAAAAAATAATTGAATGATTAATCATTTATTAAATTAATCATTAGCTAGGCCTAATTAGCCTAATTAGCCCTAATTAAAACTCCTTTGTGATACTGATTGTCAGCATTGATGCAAATCATTACTGAACACTGACGTATTTCTGTTGATATTTACCTGTGTTATAGAACAGACTTGCAATGAAGGTGCAGTTCCTGAAGAAGGTGTGTGTGGAGGTGATGTCCTCAAAGTAGCACTCCTCAAACACAGAGTCTTCAAACACCATGGATTTCATCCTTAGGTTGAGGAACCTGGAGAACAAGATACAGTTTTCTGTTTTAGTTTCATTTTGAACATCTGTCAAGTGTTCTGTACTGTGGTATTAATTACCAGTGGCTAATTAACACCATCCTCGACTAAAAACTGCAGCTCACAAAACGCTTACTTGTCGTTGAAGTAGTGTCCCTGGCGATGCACTTGGTTTTCCAGGGTGAAGTTAAATGTGACGTGCTCCACTCGTTCCTTAGTGAAAGTCTTTGTCTTTGATTCATATTCCTGCTTCTGGATGTACTTGATCATGTCTGGGAACCACACCGTCAGGCCGTAATAGCTGCAAAGTTGGGAGTGTCAGGAACAGGTCAGATAAGGATCAAAACGTGAACGTGATTCACAACAGAAAAAAGGTTTTATGAGTCTTCAGTTTACCTGAAAGACATGGTAAACCAAACAGCCATGAGCATGAAAGTCGTCCGTTTGTATTCGGGGCTGAAGCAGGCGAGGATGTTATTCTTCATCTGCAACATGTAAACAGGAAAACACTCAATTTTTGAGAAAGATTGGGAGACCAGATTTAAACTCTCAATAACTCTCTGGTCAATCAAATGACAGTTTTGACACACATTGCATATAACATATAATATAACATCACTTATACAGTGATGTGATATTTCTTTGATGCGACGTTTCTTTGACATTTTTTGAGCAGGACCATGCAACTTGCAAAGCTAGACTGAATTTTTTAAATAGAAGGTATAACACAAGAAACACAAGAGTAGCCATGAAGGTTTTTCCAAAATTTCCTGCTGCCAAATGTGTCACTGCCTCCATAAAATAACTACATATTTAGTGCTTCAGCTCTTAATACCAAGACTATTCTCAGTTGGCATTAAGCAGGTGGTGCAGTATCAGGTTCAGAAGGAGATGGAGGGTGTGGGCGTGTGTGTATAGCACAATGTAAGCTGAATGAAAATTACAATCAGGCACAAAGGCGACAAAGATTCTGCCCAAAGTAGTGGAACTGCGAAAATGTACAACACAAGGAAAATTTAAAAACATGAAAGTGAAACACAAAGGTAAAATCAATGTCACCGTTATAAATGTAAAAATGGCCCAAAAACATGCACCTTATTTGTTTGAGCTGGTTTCACTCAATTCAATTGTAAGAGAGAAAAAGCAGTGGAGAGAACCTGTGTGCGGTTAATGCTGAAAAAAAAATCTGTAATAATATATCATTTTTTTGTTTAAGGCACTCACAAAATCAGACGTAGGTCAAGATGACAAAATAACAGATGAGGAAAAAAAGATGATGGTTTACACCTTTTAGCTACGCTTGGACAACTACCACCTACGCCTCCATCCACACTGTCTGTTTCCACCGATGTCAGGTCCACTGAGGCCATTTACAGCTCAAGGCTGCTGTAAAAGGCCTCTGTCTCACACTCTTGTACAATAACTGTAACATGGTTCAGAGTCGCTCACAAAACCACAAATCTCAAATTTACTCAAACAAACCCCACGAGGCCACAGAGCCGTCTTCTTATGTTGAATAAATGATGCATGTGAATTATATTCTCAACCATGAGTTTTGGGGTTTTTTTCCCTCTCCCAGCCTCACTCACCTGTTGGGAGAGGCTCATGATCTTCAGTCTGTAGCGTTGCCACACCGGAGTGTCGGTGCCGGTGTCCACCAGCTCGTCCAGCTGTTTCACCGTCTTGATCGTGGTGACCTTGGATGAAAGAGACAAAAGTCCCTCAGAGGCACGACTCCGGCCGGATGTCACAGTTTTTCAATCTACTGTCAAATTCATAGAGATCCTCTCTCCTGCTGCTTCGAGGCAAACAGGGAGAACTCCAGCCAGATGATGCAACAACTTTTTTATGCCGACACATTGAAACGTAGATATATAAGAAATATGGAGGCAGATATTTGGGTGTTAAAGTAAATGGGGAAACCGTCTCTGTGTACCAGATTATTAGGTGACATTTAAAGTATTGAACCAAATCATCATTGTCTCACCAGAATGTCTGCCTTGCTGACCAAAACAATACGAGTGTTTGTTGATTTTATCGGATATCAGATACTCACAGAAAACACTCTCTCTGGGTATCCTTTCGCTCGCATGTTCGTGTCGTGAACTTGCTTCAGAATCATCCAGCCTTCGTCATGTTTGCCGTTCTGTTTGAGAAAAAGCTCAAAGGTCATACTGTACATAGCCCTTCAGTACATTTGTATGTGTTAATCCCGTTAAAATAATATCTATGAGGAAAAAAAAAAAATCATTTTTACCCAAGACATCTCATATTTGATCGTAGGAACCATGTTAGCATACAGTCATATATGAGTGAAACCAGCCATCAGAGCCAGAGAGGGACTAACTCTTAGCAAACACATCTGCTAACCTCCAAGTAGAAGCGTGGGCTCTCTGGCATGGCGTTGAGGGCAGCGATGGCTGCAACAGAAGGAAATGCACACACTAACACGAACACACGCCAGCTATGGAACTGATATGCCGATCCCATCTGGAAACTCCATCCTAATGAGACAAAAGCAAACAAACCAACGGGAAGAAATGAGCTCAAACCTTGTACTTCAGCTCTACAAATGTCGACTCGAGTCAACAATAAGGTAAGGTCAGACAACCAGTATTTGTGAAGCACAGTCCGGAATGTATCTAACATGATGTGACAAAGTATGAACCCTGTTCTTATTTCCTCTTGCCTCCGGGGATGTAAGAGGTCAGAGGTCAGGGGTCAGCCCGAGCGCAAAGTCTGTGGGCAGATGTTTGCTTGCAGGCGAGCCTGTACCTGCACTGTTTCCAGCAACGAGCTCACCTGCTGCCAAAAACCGAGGCTCGAAAAGACACATTTCAAGGAATCATCAGACATTTTGGGAAATGTCGCTTATTAATCTTATCTGAAGACTGACACTGCTCCCATGTCTGTGTGTTAAACATAAGGCCATGGACAGCGCATAGTTAGCTTATCTTACAAAAAGGCTGGAAACAGCCTGGCTCCGTCAAAAGGTAAATAAATCCATCTACCAGCACCTCTTAAGCTCACTGATAAACTCTTAATACTTTTGTTTAATCCGGTTTTATGGAAGGTAATGAACAGAAGTATCTCTTGTTCATCTAAAAGAGATTAGAAATAGTCCAGAAACACAAGATGTAACATGAACATATTATTTAGTGACCTTTAACTTAAGCCATTAGGCATATTTGTTGCCTGTGGACAAAGTCAGACTAACTGTTCCAACTGTTTTCAGTCTTTTTTTTCTAAGCTAAGCTAACTGGCTATAGCTTTATACTTTAATGGACGGATACAGGATGAGACTGTATTTATCCTTGGGCAAGCAAGCTAGTTATTGTATTCCCCCAAAATGTTAAAATATCGATTTAGGTGTAAATTTTAAAAAGACTGCTCAGCTAGCTTGGACAGCGAAGAATTAGCTAACCATGACCTTACAATATCAGGGTTCGCGTTACTGTACTCACCGTAATGTGGGATAATAGCCCAGGCCATAGCAGATGCATATATTCCTCCGATCATCCAGAACATGCACAGCCAACTGAGGTGCTCGCCACGCTTTTCTTGGGCCAGGAATTCGGAATAGTAGGAAAACACGATGGGAATCGAGCCACCGATCCTGCAAAGATCACAAACCCACTGAATCCAGAGCTGAAGATCAAGACATGCACACAGAGTTTAGGATGTCAGCGTAACAGCATTTTGTACATAGAAATAAGAGATAACGTTATTAATTTTATATTTACTGCCCAGACACATCATATTTATCAAAGTGCCGACTGTACGATGGAGATAATAGACCGGATATTATACCCCAAGCTAAAACTAGAGCAACTGAACTAGTGAAGGCATCTCCAGCCTTCAACCCTTAATTTACTGCACTGCTTTGTTTCGCTTGGTAACCAAAGCTCTAGCATTATTTTCTCTCTCTCTCTCTCTCTCTCTCTCTCTCTCTACGCTTGTGTTGCTCCATCATTGTGGTGCAAGACTAATTCGGTGGGCTCGGTGGGAAAGCGATTGATTTTTAGGTGCAAACTGAAATTATTTCAGCATCTCAATTTGCCTCTCCACTAAGCCAGAGAAACTTCTGTTTTTAATAATTTAAGGACTCTGGTGCAATACAGCCTGGAGTGTTTGAAAGCGTTGCTACATGCTGGAAGAACACAGACTGAAAACTGAATGGAAAACAGCAAAATTCATTTATAATTACTAATCATCATCCTTCTACTGTCAAACTTGAAATAGTGCAGTCTGATTTATGACACAGTTCAGCAAAGGATTAGATCTTTTTTAAGGTACATATGTTTATGTTTTGTGAAACATTTTGTGATATTCTTCAAACAGATATAGGATATTTTGCTGATTCATCTGGTTGCTCTTTTTACATTGTGTGGTTTAGACTACGTTTTCCCCGGCCCTGCTAGATCATACTGTAGAACAGCACTTCCTGTAAACAAATCCGTATCCAACGTAATAGTGAAGTGACTGAGAAATCGATCGGACTAAGCGGCAAAGATTGAAAAGGGACATTAGTTTTGCAATTACCCAACACCTGAGAGGAGTCGGCAAAACAGAAAGGTGCTGTAGCCCTGGACGAAGGAGGAGAAGAAGGAGAAAATACTGTTGATGGAGAGAGAGATGAGAAGAGACTGCCGACGGCCTATCCGGTCAGCCAGAGCCCCCCAGAGGAAGGCCCCAACCATCATCCCAAAATATACAATCAGACCTGTGGAGAGAGCAAAGAAATGTGACTCTTACTGGTCGAAAAGCAAAGTGTCAGTATTTATTCGGTGAACGATGTTTCTAGTTTTACAGAACTGCTACAGATGTGAATCTGTGCTGTCATTTTTATCTCTGCCCTCCTCCTACTCTTGGAGAATGAGTTTACAGGCTCATGCTTACTCTGTTGACAACTACTCTCAAGAGGCAGGTAGACAACAGCTTGAATAGGAAGAGAGATAAACCTCTCCTCTATTTAAAGATAACAGGCATTATCTTTATTTTTCTTATTGTCAGCAAGAAAACACCAAAACCAACAAGAAGTTAAATTGTCTCTTGCCCCAAGCCCAAGACTAACACGTTTTTAAAAAAGGGCTCAGTAATTTCCATAAACAGCTGAACTATTAAATTTTTAGTAAACGTTGATCAAACAGAAGTAAGTTAACAATGGAGCTCTATGGGACAAAAGGAATAAGCTACATTTCAGGCTTTGGCTGCACAAGAAATACTTGTTAGTAGGATTATTGATGATCATTATCCCTCATATCCACTGTGACACAGGAAAGGAGACGCAGTTACCTGTAGAAGAGTCTTACCTAGCATGCTTTTGTTTGGTTCAGACAGGCACATATCCTTCTCGGCGCTGGGGAGGACGAAGCCGACGACGAAGATTTCGACACCATCTGCCATGAGAGCCAGCCCAAGCACAAAGTACAGGGTCCACTGGAACTTCCCGTGACCACATTCTTGTAAAATGGTCTCATACTGTTGAGCCAGCTCCTCCTGGTCCTTCCTCCTCTCGGCCTCGGACACCCCGATATCTCTAAACTGCTGGGCGCCAGCCCCCACCGAGCCCGGCCCTCCAGCCAGGCTACCTTTTCCTGAATCCGCCCGGGGGATTCCCTGGTACTCGCCCTCGTAGATCTCGTCATCCTCATCATGACCCTCCGTGGAGTCACTGTGGCCGCCCTCATCGTCATTGGCCGCCTGGCTGTCCCCACGGTAGTAACCTCCACCCTGGCTCCCCTGCACTGGGTAGTCATCGTCGTCGTCCTCTTCAAAACGACTGTAGGAGCGCTTGCTGTACTCATCGCTCATCCGATCCACTGAGCGGCCAACCTTCTTGGTGGCTTGCCGCTTGACTTCTTTGGCAATGTCTTTGGCACCTTTTATGAAGGCAGTCCGGTTTTGGTAGCCGTCCTCCATTTTAAAGAGGTTCAGAAGATGCGAAGGTTTTCAAACGTTGTGTAAAGAGGCCACCTGAACCCGCTGGCAGGATACACCTCACAGATTTGAAGAGTTGTCTACCAGTTTACTTGACTGACAGTACACTCTTCTTATGTCTGGAGAAAAAGTGCAAATATAAAGTAGTTAATTGTGTTTTTTTTCTATAATCATTCATGAAAGGGTGCACTGTGATGAAAGGAGGCATTTGGAGGAAGCTTCAAAAGCAGCAATGCACATGTCTTGTGACCTATTAACAGGTCGGTGAAACATCCAAAAAAAGGAACAAGTTATCATGAAGAGATGCAAAATAACCACAGAGATTCAAAATGACAACAAAATGACACGAAATGACAACAAAGAGTTGCAAAAAAAACACAGAGACACAAAATGATAACAAAATAACTAGAAAGAGATGCAAAATGACAACAAAGATATTGAAAACATCCGCAAAGAGATACAAAATGACCGCAAAATGAATACAAAACAATGAAAAATTACAACAAAGAGATGCAAAACAACCAGAGACACAAAACGACCACAAAACAACTACAAAGTGATGCAAGTTAACAACAATGAAAAAAACACCAAAAATAGTACGACTACAAAGAGATTCAAATTGACTACAAAGAGACACAAAACCACTACAAAGAGATGCAAAACTACTCCAAAACCTCGGCACGGAGATGTAAAACTTCCACAAAGAGACATACGGGTGTCTTGTACATTTAGGATACGGAGGGATGGGGGTTTACACGTCTGAACCCACAGGCCTGCTCTCTCATGATCCATCCGACTGTCCCGACACATCTTTTTCTTTGAACTGATAATTTAATAATTCTTTTTCTTTCTTTCTTTTTTTTCATCGAGCTAACCAAACCACCCAACCAGCCTTTAATGATGTGTTTCTGGACTACACCTGTTGCATTTCCATTATCTACCCAGCATGTGCTCTCTGCTGAGTCAGAGATAGACCCCAGCGCTAATTACAGGGCGAGGCATGAAGCCTCGAACGATGAGAGGACTTTTTAATGGATGTTTCTTGGTAGGGAAATGCCTTGACTACCTCAGTGGGTCGGGAAGAGCTACAGTACATCATGACTCAAATCTAACGTGACTGAGTAGTGCTCCAGAGAAGCTGACACTAGTTTGGAATAAAAGAACACCGCTGGGTCATCGCCATTCATGTGCTCATCTGATAACCCATGCTAACATCTCCTCATTGAGTCAACTAAATTCTTGATTGCCCTAAGTCATTCAAAATCAGGTTTAAACATAAAATATTAACAATATTGAAGGAAACACAAAAAAAATTCACTGCACTGCTTTGTTTTGTGGATCAAACAGATAAAGCCATAAGGATTTCTCAGTGGAAAAACTGCTCATATCGAGGCCCCTGTGGAAAAACAAATGAGGCTTGAAATTGAGAAGGAAAAAAAAAGCTAGATATTGGTGTCCCTTCCACCTTTCTGCTGCAGTATCACATCTCTTTCTGAAAAAAACAATTATCCTAAAGAACATTTATAGGACACTGATACCAGACACGCGCATCCATATGTCTCTGTATTAAGACACGTGTGCCTCAGGTCGCGGGGGAATAAAGCAACATGTCACTTTGAATTTGCTGTGCAGGGAAACAACAGACAGAGAATGAGAGACATCTCTGCAATGCTCACTTTGACCCTGTTTCAAAAACAAGGTCTGACAGGTAATAACAGGCCTAACGGAGCTTTAAATGTTTGCCAGGTATGCTTTATATATACGAGGCCAGAGACAGGATTTCCTTATTTTCTTCCTAATATTAAAAGGTTAACTTTTATATTCTGAAAATGTAATTCCCTGCATGATGGCATTGGTGGTGCTTCAAATCCCTCTCTACACCCCCGGGATCTGAAACTATTTAATGAAGAATTTTTCCAATTATACCAATAAAATTGATTACTTCTTTTTTTTAAAAGGTGCGGTTAAAACCTATTTGGCAAAAACTAGTTTCTCCAAATTTCTGTAAAAGTCTGAGCAAAAAGTATCTGCAAACAGACTTAGCATCTAATTTGTGAACACTTATGTTTAAGATATTTTAGATTGTTTGATGGACCCACTTAAGACTCGTTATTTTTACTACTGAATATTCTACCAACTAGTTTCTCAAGTAACTGAGTCATTTCTTCTATGATATGTCAGAAATTTTTTGAAAAAGGTCCACCCCAATATCCCACAGCCGTAGGTCACAGACCACTTGTTCTGTCCAAAACCCAAAGATATTTACTTTATAATTAGAGAAATCAGAGAAAAGCTTCAAACCCTTACATATGGGAGACAGGAACCAGAGAGTATGTGGCATCTATGCTTAAAAAAAAAGAAACCTTGAATGTTTAACTGAACTAGCTGTCAGTTGACATAAATAATTTCTGTAAATATACAGAAATATACAAATGACAGATATACAGGAGAATTACGCCATCATCCGTATCCTGCTCAGTGGAAGCACTTGGTTCATTTTGTTTATGTTACATTTCACTCAGACATCAGCTCTAGTCATGAGGCCGCAGATCCTTCGCTGTCAGCATGACGAGCAGATTTCCTGGCACAGCCCGAAGAAACCCTGCCAGGCCTGGTCAGCCAGGCTAAACTCTAGGACTCTAGCCTAATGATATCTCAGACGGGAGCACTTACAGGCCCGTTATCACTGTCCCTTATTAAGCACGAGCATGCGTGCCTAAAATAATATGAGCATACGCGGGCATGAGCAAATAGAAAACAACAGAGCTGATTCATTCTAAAGCCCTTGCACACAAATGCTCTACCTGCACAGGTATTATCACTTATTTTGCCTGATGGCCAAATGGCAGGAAAAGCACAGGTGTTATTTATAACACTGGCAGTGACTCAGTTCTGTTTAATGTCTCAGTAAGTCATAACAGTCTGAGCCACCATGAACAACACCAGGACTCTAAAACTATTGCAGCTAAATTGAATTCAGCCACCATTTATTTTATAATTGAAACATGTTATTTCCTGCTGTGACATGTCAAAATATCTGCTGTGGATAAAAACACAGGATTTACTGAAATCACCTGTGCAGCAGTTTTTCATATTCATTTCAAAGAACCGAATGCTAAAGTAAGATAATGAGTCAATCAGGTGTTTTAAGGCCATTAATATATATTAAAGACACAGTATGCAACCCTTTAGGTAGATGGATTGTGAAATAATTTGGAGCAAAATAAAATAAAACCAAGACAGACAACGTTAAGATGGCTATAAAAAAAAAACAACTCAATGTAACAATGACTAGAAAAAAACATAGGCTGAAGGCTGAAGCTTATTCCACCTCTTTTATTTTTTTGTACAAAACACAACCCATTTTACTTGTGCTAATGCCAGCAGGCAATTTTAAATGTATTTTAAATATATAAAGTCCCTCACTATTCAATAAACCTGCATTTTAACAGTGATACAAAAACATTAGTTCAGATCCTATGTTTCTCCAACATGCTCCCTTATAAAATTCATCCCATAAAAGATAAAGACTTGTCACTTTCCCCACTTTTCTCATTTCATCCCTCCCCATTGCCCTGTCAGGTTGACAGCATCCCTACAGCCCCATGCAGTCTGCATCACATAGCCCAGTCAGTGGAGAGAGGAGGAAGGCCCGAGGATGAGGAGGATGGAAATTACTGCTCCCTGGTCGCAGTCAGAAACCCCTTTTACCCCCCCTCCCTCCTTTTCTTTCTCCTCCCTCATTCAAAAATCAATCAGCATCAGTTTACCACTTCCTGCTTGCAAGACCAAGCCGGGCAGATAAGCCATCATATCACATGCACGCAAGCCTAATGGAGGCGATGGGAGATCGTGATGAGAAATATGGACACCTGAAGATAACATTGCATCAACGACAGCTAAACACCTCCCATCCCCCGAAAAATAATATATAGGCCTATACATTAAGCTTTAAAAGGCCCTTTTCCGACAGGGTTGGGGTTTTTTTTTTATCTGTGCTGTTGCAGCTTCTTGCAGGTTTGTTACATTACAACAATTAGGGGAGAGGACGTGGGAAATGTGGACGCAAGAGTCCGATTAAAAATGGGCGAATTTAAGCCCTGACTTCAGTCATGATTGTCTTCACTGATGTTAAGAGGAGGGAGGGCCTCGTCGATAACAGGCCAATTTACACAGCCTACAAACCCGGATCCGGATTAATATATAAACCTGTCACCGACACCGGCCGATTGTCCGCTCGCCCGCATCCCCCGCATCTGTGCATTCCTCGAAATCACGGCCGGCTGTTTGTCGCGATCCGGATTAGATTACAGGCCCCGATTCACAAAAAAAGATCGATCTTAATTGCTGCGTGAAGCCGACCGCCGGAGAACACGCCCATCGCCTCTCCTTCATTATGTCTTAATACGAAATAAAGAAGAGGAAAAAGAAGAGGAAAAAGACGCGAGACGCCGTCGGCCGCCAACAGTCGGTTATTATAGGATCGAATCTCACCGTGACTCCTGCGACGTGCGATCCCTCTTCGGCTCCGGAGATGGTGATGATGAGGATGAGGAGGAAGATGAGGATGGTGAGGCGTACGAGGCTGTCGCTGTGAAACCGAGTGATGATGCTGTGCGGTTTGGAAGAGAGAGAGAGGGAGAGAGAGAGAGAGAGAGAGAGAAGCCCACGCCATCCACACACACTCAGTGATGTGCAGGGGTCCCCCTCCCCCCATGCAAAAACCCACACGAGTGCATGAGCACATTAACGCCTTCATATCTTGGGAGGGTGGGTTGCAATATCTTCACCGCAATCTGCACATTTCCCCCCAGATTTACGTTGGTTACTGCGCCTTTAAACTCGTGCAATTTTTTTTTTCCATGTATAAAGGCAATTGGGCTGATGATCATCAAATGTAAAGAGCATATATATATATATATGCATATATGCATATCCTCGCACGCATGCGCGCCCCAAACCCCAAACCCTTACTCCCATCCAGCCTATTTCTAC
Organism: Istiophorus platypterus; assembly: GCA_016859345.1. Taxonomy (NCBI): domain Eukaryota; kingdom Metazoa; phylum Chordata; class Actinopteri; order Istiophoriformes; family Istiophoridae; genus Istiophorus; species Istiophorus platypterus. Next base: position 12,966,236 of record CM029127.1, on the reverse strand, counting down.
TAATAGGTGACCGATTGCCTGCGCGCACGGGTTTCAAATTGTGTGCACAGGCGACGCACACGTGCAAGCACACCTGACTCCGGTTGCCATGCTAACCACTTCCCATAGTCCGGATCCCTTTCGCCGCATCAAGACCTGCCAGGAAGACACGCGAGACTCTTCTCGTCATCCTCTGTGCCATTCAAATAAAACACTTCTCCGTGGAAATGATGGAAAGTGTGGTTTCGAAGGAGAAGGACCTTTTATTCTGAAAAAGCCTCAGCTGGAAACAATAAGGATTGTGTGTCCTTGCTTATGCTGGTCCACGGGTTTGAAGATCCTTATCCGCGGGTTTTGTTGGTTTATGGGAGGGAAGAAATCAAGATACTCTAAGAAAAAAAGAGAAAAACTACCCAGGGTTGTGGTCCTTGTCCTTTTAGCCGCTGGTGGGAGTTATAGTAGTTTTACTGTGTAATGCTGACCAACCATTGAAAGACAGAGATGTTGGTCAGGCCATCCACCAGGTGAACACTACTTTAGAGCAATAGTAGTATAATGTAGTATAGCACAGCAGTAAAATCAAAAGGGGCGTCAATAAAAAGTAGTACAAGTGTCCCAGTGAGCAATGCCAGTGGGGCATGAGCAGGGACACCTATATAAAATGCACGTAGCTATTATCGATGTTTATCACACCTCTACTTTTTCTTCTGTGAGCTGTCAAGATGTCAGCCGTGAAACACGGCTGACAGAGCAAAACCTGCTTAGAAAAAACAAAAAACAATCCAAGATTACATCCAGAACTTGTACTAAAAACTTTATTCATCAAAAAGGTCCTTCATCTGTACAGTGACCAAAAAAAAAACAAACAAAAAAAACCCTAACAAACAGGTGGTTAAATTATTCTCACATTACACATTTGGAGTAGATTTAAAGATGTTTTTAAAAAAAAAAAAAAAGGGGGAAATGAGCGCCTGTTTCTGCAGTCCGAGGGCGATTAAGGTGGCATCGGTGCTCTCATGGGAACGCGCGGTGGGGCACCAGGGGGCCTCGGTGGCATGGGAGGGCCTCTCTGGAAGCCAAAGGGAGGTGGACGAGGAGGACCAGCACCGTAGCCAGGTGGGGGCATGGGAGGCGGCGGCCCTCTCATACCTGGGGGCACAGGTGGACCTGAGGGAGACAAAGAGGGATCGTATTTACCGCAGCCAAAGGTAGCAACGATAAACATTATTTCAGCGTGAATCATATGAGGCGGTTCCAGCTTTTTTCAACTACGGTCTGGGAAACCAGGTACACTCATTTTTTTCCCCTAAAATTTTCTCCTCCTCCATTATGCAGGGTTCTGTGTTGGGGCACATCTTCCGCTCATGTCACATTCCCAGTCATAATTTTGAACTATGATCAAATTTGTCAACAGTTTCAACTCACTACTTCAGCATTAAAAATCTAATATACCACAGCTTCCCAAAATCCCCAAACACAAGCAGACAGGGATGGTGGTTACACACTTTGAGCATCCAGAAATCACATACTGATAAGTTAAGGGAGCCTAAAGCATATGGCAGTTCACAGTAGTAGGCTAAATGAGTTTTAAATTCTTTCCATATTTCATCATGTATGAAAATATACCAAATGAACACTGTAAGACTAATTGATTAATATAAGCAAATTATTTAAAAAGCATTTGTATAGAAATGTTTCAAGCTTTTTGTTCCATATAAATGGTTTCCACTGTATATTCCCGTTAACGTGATTGTGACTAATTTTTGAGATTTATTTTAACATGATTTGGGGATTTCGTTTCTTATTAGCACTACACAGCTCTTTGTTACCATTAATGGGAAACCATTGATATCCAACTAAACTACTACAGAGCCGGTAACGTTACTAGTCCATTGTTTACTCACAGAGTTATAGGCTTTTCCTAACTCTAACCATTCACAAGATATTAATTTAAAATGTGTCATAGATTTTACATAATGACGACTTGAAAAGCAACTATTCCTACTGGAAAAGTGTTGCACGTGGCTGTCAGATGGCTATTTTTTATCAATTTATCAGATTAAGTTTGCAGATTTGCAAACACTAGTCATGGGACCCTGCGATTAGTGGAAATCAATAAGTAATCATCTGATTGCTCAATCGACAGCAAAGTCAAATTAGACCTGGATCTTAGACATATCACAAATCACACACCCAAATTATCCCATCCGAAAGGACAATATTCTTGTCAACTGACATTTTACCATGGACACAAGACTCGCAGCAGGTGTGAAATTGGGTGTGTTGAGCACCAGCTCAAACCTCCCCACCCCCAATCCCCTCCCCCGTGTTTTAAAATTGGCTGCATGAATCACCGTCACATTTTCAGGTCGGAAAATCAGGAATTCCGTGTCAATTATAATTAATATATATAATTAATTACAGACAATAATTTTACAACAAGCTCTAAACCAATATTGGATTCGAATCAAGTACGGCTTTCCCACAACTCACCTCATGTTCAGGGTGAATTCAAGTGTGTTAGGGCGCCTTTACACTGTGCAATAACAACAATCTTGAAAGTTAACTGCCTATCAAACTGTGTGAGATGGATTGAATAAAGTTTTGGTTCCATTCCCTGTCAACCGGTGTGATATCAGTTGTGAGGCATGTCAGGCTTTGTCAGTGCTTCTGGCACATGCATGCACTGAAAAACCACAAGCGAGGAGGAGGAGAAGGAGACTGCGTGGCCAGTCACAGCCAGGGGAAAGAAGGGTAACATGAATTACTGATTTTACAAAGTGAGATGTGGTGAACACACTTTAGACAGAAACTTAGACCATCTCTCACAACTGACAACAGTTTCTTCTTTTCAGCAGTTTTCAACAAAAATTTTGTTTATCAATAAAAGGCAGAGTAGCTACATTGTCATAGTAATCATGGCAAAATGCGTGTGTGTCAATACTATGAATCATTAAATCTATATTGCTGCAAAATACAGATATGTAGAAGAAAGGTTATAGACACTTCAGTTATTCTTTCACCGACAATACCTCACAGTCAAATATAAAATTCATGGCTTTTTTCCTTCAAATGACAAAGGAAGTGTTTGTGAGCTGAAGAGACTTTTATCTGACAACAAACAGCCCAAAGTACTCACCCATGGGAGGTCCATATGGCGCTCTGGGTGGCATGCCCATGGGTGGAGGTGGGGGCATGCCCGGGGGTGGCGGTGCCCGTGGTTGAGTTGACCCTGGAGGTGCAGGAGGTGGAGGCACCATGCCAGGAGGAGCAGGAGGGGGCATGGGCATCTGAGGCATACCTGTGTAACAGAAACAATTAAGTATGTAGCAGTTACATTTTTTGCTGGAATACCAAAGTATATTTCTAATATTAAATGCCCTTCAAGTTTACACTGTTTTCCAAATCTGATCATGAATTTGTCAATTTTTGCCACTTTTTGACACAGCTTTTAAATTATGTAAATACATATCAGATTCCCGGCATTCAGTTTTGCTCTTATATAGAGTGTTTTTCCTTTTATTTCAGAAAGCAAACAGTATGAGTCTTCAACCTATAAGCCACCAGGACATCCCTCGCCCAGTTCCCAGTTTGAGTACATCCATAACATCCATTACAGATAATCTGAGGACACAAAGCTCTATTGCATATCTTAAAATTTTGTTATCACACCTTTGCAGAACTTTCCACTTGCAGCTGCAGTGGAGACACGTTTTAAGTGTTAAAAAGCCATTACCTGGATGCATGTTGGCAGGAGGGAAGGGTGGTGGTCCGGGTGGAGGTCCACCCCCGGCAGCTTGTGGGCCTGGTGTCCCTGCATTTGGGGGCATGGGCATAGTAGGAGGCATAGCAGGGGGCATCGATCCCGGAGGAGGAACAGGAGGGAAAGCACCGGGTGGTGGCATGCCTTTACAGAAACAAATTGCATTTACAATTATAAGTCACAACATCATATACTACCAGTGTATAATCATAAACTTGTTTGTTTAGTTAAATAATCCAGTCATCATAGCCAATTTTCATCTGTTATGTTCAATTTTTTATTACATTACTCAAGATTAAATCAGATCCCTCTCATTATCACCTGCTGACAGATTTTCACATCAGACTGGTTCAGAGTGCAGCTACAGCTTTTACATTTCAGAGTTAATTAGAGTGGAAAACAGGAGGAAAAGTGACACATAATGACACAAAGCCAACAAAGACAAGAGCATACCTGACATCTGGGGTATGTTAAAGCATACAGGTACTAATATACTATATACTACAATACTTCACTATATAATGTTCTCTACAGGAATGTGACCTGAAATCATTGATTAATGACTTTCTCCCCAATACAATAACTGAAAATGAAGGGAGCCAAAGGACACCCAAGACCCTCTAACATCCACCCTATATAAACACTCTTTTTCAGTCATACCTGGCATGGGCATCCCCGCTCCCAGTGTGGTCAGGACCGGTGTCGGAGCAGTCGGTGGTGGGGGAGCATCCGCAAATAGCTGGTGAGGCCTGTCTGCCTGGGAGAGAGGGTTCTGTGCTGCCAGGAGTCGCTCTGCAGCCGAGCCGTGCCGTTCTCCTTTAGAATCCTTCTTGAAGGCATACGACACCGTGATGGGCCTGTTGCAGAGGTACTGGCCGTTCATGGCCTCGATGGCAGCGTCGGATGCATCAAAGCTGGCGAAATTGATGAAAGCATAACCCTTGGAGTTACCGGTGTCTGGGTCTCGCATGATCTTTGGCGTCTGGAGGATCACTCCAAAGGCACTGAATGTGTCGTAGAGTAGTTTCTCATCGATCTCCGGATCCAGGTTACCGATGAAGATGTTCGCACCGACATCCAAGTTTTTGTTGTGTGCCGACGCCTTATTAACTCGAATTGGTTTGCCATACAGCTTTATCATATTCATGATTTTGATAGCATAGTCAGCATCTTCCTCACTGAGGAACTCCACAAAGCCATAGCCTAGGAAGGAGAAAAAAAGTCAACTCACAACTAGATTCTATATGCTAAAGAGATTCTTTAGGGAGTTTTTGTTTCTCCCTTGATGAGCAATTTTTTAGGGCATATTAGCTAATACTCACCCTGATGTTGGCCAGTGACCCTGTCTTTGGGCATGTGTGTGTTGACCACAGGACCAGCCTGTAGGAAAAGCTCCCATAGTAACGGCTCTGATACTTTCTCATCCAAGCCGCCGACATACACAGTGGCGTCTGAAAAAAAGAGAAACAAATTATAGTATAGGACGAAATACCTTAGATGTCTAAATCACGCCAATTTTTACGCAGATTGGAATAAAGTCAAAATACAAACCAAAGGAGATGGTTAATGTCTGTTTGGTGATTATGTAATAACACCAAACACGTGCTTATTACAGGTTCAGAAATGTTGCAAAATGTCTTTTTCTTTGTTTTAAATCAATGTGAATTAAATGCTGTGCATAGCATTACACTGAAAATCTCAACTCTGCAATTAGGATCCTCTATTGGTAATTTAGTTGTTTGGAAAAGATAATTAACTATTCCAGTGGGATTACGGGATAGGAAATCAATAAATAATTATTGTGTAGAACACTGGTTATTGTCACATTTTGATACAACAAGAGTAGTTGTTTTTGCTTTAAAATCCTGAGAGAGCCAAATGATAAACTTATATGACTGTTCTAGAAATTCATAATGGAACAGATACTTGAAAATATATACCTGAGTACTAAGAAGAACAAATGGTGATATTTGTTTAGCAAAATTTCCCAAGTAGCTGTTAGCTCTGTTAAAAACGTTAGCTTTGTATGCTAACGGCTATCCTCCACAACTTAACTCCGCTTCTAATGTGCTAATAGCAGCAGCCACCACACCTAAGAAAACAACCAAAAGTCAATATCAACTCGCTTCTTCTGCAACAAGCAGATAAGCGAAGTTAAATTAAAAGAAATGGGCTTGAATGGTAGAATTAGCGGCAAGTCAAGCTAACGAGAACCGAGCACTTCCATGTGATCGAGCGGCTGTTTACCGCAAACTGTTAAACCAAGCTGGCGGCCAACGGCGCTCAACGAAGCGGGGCGAAGAGTTTGAGTCTTTACCAACGACCAGATTTATTAACGACAGAAACAAAAAGGCTCAGACGTTTATTTTAATGGTGCATTTACCTTGATTTCTTTCTGAAATTGGTCCCGCTGCCATGTTGAATGAACAACGGAGGGCGAACGTCCTCAACCGAAGCCCCGCCTCTTCCGGCGCTTTTTGCAGGAAGTAAAATAAAATAAAATAAAATAAAATAAAATAAACCTATTATTTTCAATTTTCTTCTCAAAATGATTTCTGAGAGTCTGTCAGTTTTCTTATTTTTGACTGAGAAATTAGAAAAAATACTTCACTCTAACTGAAATCTGTGGGAAATTTTCCATTTTTTTTCCAGCTGCTGCTTGACACATTATTCACTGTAAACAGCACAGTGTAAAAGTTATTTCCAAGCGTCTTGGAGAACTTGCCCCGGTTCTTCTGTGGATCTAGTCTGTCTCAGTGTTTTCTATGGCTTCATGTGATCACAGACTGTCTCCATGATCCTGGGATCAGGGCTCTGTGGGGGCCACACCAGATCTACCCCAGGGCTCCTTATTCTTCATGTCACTGGAGATAGTTCTTTATGACTTCGACTGAATGTCCGGGCTCATATTCATGGATGGGAATCTAAATATATCAAGAGCCTAAAACTTTTGCAGAGTACTAAAGTAACATTACACTTTGTTTCAGGGGACTGATTGTCATATAATTGTAAGGCTATGGTCCCTTTGGTTTGGTGTGAGTAACTTTAGGTAGCAAAGGAGAGATTATATCGTAATATTTTTGTAATTTAGGCTTTAAAATTAATAAAGAACACATCAAAAAGCTATTAATAACCACCTAGGTGGAGACAGATTTACTGAGTATAAGTTATGTACAAATTTTGAAATTAACTCCCTGGTTTGGAAATAAAATGCTTCAGTGGAAACAGTCTGATTTCCTTTAGGAGTTTTGGTTTTTTTTTTTTACTTACTTATTAGAAGAATATGGCAAATAAATATTTGCCTGACATATTTTTCCTGACATATTTTTCGAAATATACGACCATCTAAACCTGATTTAAAGAGAACTATGCTTGTATAGCCACATAAAATGTGTAGATTTCTTTCTAAAATGTCTGGGAAAAGCAATTTATAATTATTGAAAATAACACTTTATCCCATTAAACCATTACCAGTTATAATCTACTTACTCCATCCTAGTTATATGGATTCAGTTGCTCATCCTTATACTAAGCAGCATAACAAGTAACTTGACAAATTAATAAACACTTGTATCAGCCAATTTATTACATCATATAAATCTACTAAAAGTATAAACATGGAATACAAAATGTTCATAGAAAATACATACAATAAGGGCCTTCAGGAAAACTTAACAAAAAAAAAATTACTGTATAGAATAAGAAACATATAAAAACAGAACTTAATCAACACATCATGCATCAAAGCCAAAAGATGAAGTTTGTTTTTTTTATATAAAATGGATAGCGAAAAAAATATATACTGTTATTAGAAAAGCCATCATTGATAATGATCAAAAAAAGGGTCAAAGGCATTTGTAAGAGGAGAGCTCTGAGATTAATGGCTTGTGGTCAAAACGATCATACATATAATAAGCATCTGAATTAGAAGAAAAATGCAAAAACACATGATTCAGATCACCAGCCTCAATCCTACAACCAGCTCATTTACACACTTGTTGAGTTTTTCTCCTTAATTACATTTCAGCTGCAGCATGAGTGCACCGGCAGCACGGTATATTCTGAGGTTGGACTTGAAATCAGTTCATGGGATGATACAATCACTGAAAGTGGACCTGCTGTGGAGATTCTTGGAGCCGTTTGGTACAAAATGTAAATTGAAGAGGAAAATGTGGGATTTACGAGGCTGGATTCAAGCTGCAGGACTGTGAGGTCAAAGTGTGCATTACATCAGTTCAACTGCCTATTTTATCATTTCAGTATTTACTCAAGAGCATTGCAGGGTCTTTACCAAGAGGACAAAATTGCTTGGAAACATTTTATACTGGAGCGGCACAAATATTTTGCAAGCTGAGTACCAAACCAACTATATATAATGGTTATAATGTATACCAAAGGTAGAAAGATTAAATAAATCCTTCATAACAACACATTAAGGTATTGTAACAGTAATATAGCATGTAAGCTATAACATCACCTTTACATGTAAGCCAAAGGTCTTAAAGTAGAGTAGCATGATCTTTTGAAGACCCCAGTAGATGAAATTTAAATGGTTGAACCACTGCATGCTACCAATTTTAAAAAGGCACAATGATCCCAAAGAGACACAGCATCCTCAAATTTTGTGTAATCGGTTTCTGCTGTTGAAAATCAGCAGCAAAAACCCTCCTACTGTTTAACTTGCATGACTCCCTGCCCGCATTTCCTTCTTACAATTATCAATTAAACTCTCATTTCATATTATTTGGGGTCTTCAAAAGAATACTCGTTGCCATCATTCCAATGATGTAATAAAATACATTTTAGATAGACAGGGAAATATAGGGAGGGTATCACATTTACGGTATAAGAGACATCAGGTCCTTCAAAATAAAATATTTGAAAGGTGATAAGTGCGAGTTACAGACATTGTTTTTAGTCCATGGATGTACACCAGCACGGCTAACAACCAAATTCTGCTTCTCAAAAAACAAAAAACCACAAGCGCTGGTTCTGTTTTATATTGACCACAATGACTCACACATGACTCACACATGGTGAATCAGCTTGTTAAAAGCCAAACTTCATTTTCACAAAAGATCCCTCAGCTCATTTCTTTTCTGGCCTTCTCCACCGTGTGGCTATTTCTCTTTTTTGCCAAGACCCTCGACTACATTTTTAGTCTAACAAGCACCAACTTCTCTGATCTCCTCTAGATGAAGCACACCACAAACACAACCTGTATTACAAGAGTCCTAAAGGTCCTTTAGTTGAGAGCACACTGAAAATATACATTCAGCTAGTGTCATAGTCACCGAGCATACAATGAATGCTAGTTGTAGAATGCTAGCAAGTAGTTGTTATAAGCCTTAACAAACAAAAGCATAATGAAATCATGGTTCATTATCTGATTTTTCAAAAACCTGAGCTGCTGTTAGAGCAATCAGTACCCACAACTTTTTACATGAGCCAATATGTATTTTTCAGTGCTTACTGGAATTGTAACATACTTACATTGTATTCTCATTACAACTGGTCAGAAAAGGTTTTCGCCCATTATGGAAAACCTCACTTTGATGTGCTGACATTATTTGGGATCTTTTATCCCGTTCTTTGCTGTTTTGCTGTTTCTGTGGTAATACTTTAGAAATATTCTGTGTATTACTGGACAAAAAGTATTTGCATTTTTATCAGGTTTAAAGATTGTGAGAGAAAGTTTCAATTCTAGTATTTTCTCTCTTTTAGAAGTTTTCACAACTTTGACTTGCCGCTATGAGCAATGTACTGTAAATTAACACACCCAAAACATAAAAGAAAAACACTGATCTGATATCAAAATCATCTTTGCCTCCTATGTGTTTTGCACGTGGTTTGTTGGGTAATATCCCCTTATGACCTGTACATTCACTGATCAAAGGCAGGTTTTGTTTGTTTAAGTATGAAATAATGAAAAATAACCCACATACATCCTAATAGGCTGTCATGCCAAGCACGTTTACAGGTATTTAAAAAACGAAAGACACTGTTATCCTGTAATCACTAGGCACAAAGAGGTAACGGCAAGAGCGGCAAGTGTTTGTTTTATGGATGGCTGTGTATACTGTAAATCAAGGCCTGATTACCTGGAACTCATAACAAAACACAACATATGGAACCTAAAATAAGAAAATCAGATGAATCATCTTTATCTCTGTGAAATGTTCAATACTGTTACCAGGAATGCTACGGAGTGGCGACGGCATGTTTCCACATGCTAGGCTTAGTGTGATGGCAGGGTGGCGGTGTTGGCTGCACTGAGCTGACCCACAGCTAACATCAGGATGTCTTTCTTCTCCTTGTAAAATCGCAGTTCTCTGCCCGCCAGCCTGGCGTCCTCCAGTTCTCGCTCTGTGGAGGCCAGCTCCTGCGCGATAGTGCCCGCTACGCTCTGCTCTCGGTTCACCCAGTCGGCCGCCATCTGAGTGCGCATGTCGTCATCCAGAGCCCGGTGGGAATAGTGAGCCAGCACCTCCTGCAAAGTTTAAGCAATATCAAGGAGTCAAAGCTCAGCATTTGGTAGTGTGAAACCTAGTTCAATATTCTGCCAGTTTTCCGCACTCGTTACAGCTATTGGATTCTTGGAAGATTCCTTTAAATCATGGCTCTAGTGGAAATAAAAATTGTGATTTATATTCTTTACATATCAGGCAAAGAGTATATATCATAATATCTCCCTTCTGAAGGTGCATTTATGATGCCTCACATGTCAAGTAACCAACATGGGGATAAACTGTTAAATAAAAATCATAAAGCTTACTACAGAAATAAACTGAAAACATACTATAGTTAGAAGCACCAATTTCTCAGAGGGACTTTACAAAGTTTATACATCTAATTTGTTGGAAGGTCTGTCATGGTAAAGAGATCTTGATTCCAGTGAGACTTCATGAATAAATAATGCTAAACTAACTAAAATCCATCTGTTTAGGTGTGTTAGAATTCTTCTCTGGTGTCCTTATTTTCCAGCTTGTCACTGCTCTCTAACATTGCATCCACTCTCACATGGACCACTCCTGTTCTGCAGAAAAAGACCTTTCATATAATTAGTTCTCTTAGGAAAAAACTTGACGTGAAAGCTGAAAACCACCACTTTACTGGGATAATTGAACCCATCTGTGAGATGGGCTTGAATGTCGTGCAGTACCTGTCGGGAACACTGTCGTTCTCTCATGGCTTTGAGGCTTCCATTCCAGTGCAACAGCTGAAACACAGTCATCAGCTCCTAAAAACACAAACACAGCCCAGCCAGCAGGAGTGTGAGATAAAAACTCTCCTCAGAACGCTTGATATTTAATAACTCAGTACTGCAAACCGTGCATGCTGCCTCAGACTTTTTCATTTCCAGTTAGAAATGGGATTAAGATGTTCCGGCTTCAAGCTCAGGTCACATGTGGGCTTAAACTAGTGTACATAACCACTGGAGGTCAATGAGCTGCATCCATGAAAAATGTTAGTATAATTTTCAAAGGGTGTCAGTAAAAAGCCAATGACATGCAGGCTAGAAATCTCTTCACATTTTTGTCTCTATTTTTACACATTCAAGCTCACCACATGCAAAACATTTCATGACAGCACCTGGGCTGCTAAAGTTTGCCAATGTTATTTTCACACTACTCTGGCGTGTCTGAGTGGCATAAAATGCTATTTAACACAACACAGACATTCCCGATTATGCACCTGAAACTCCAGCATGGACTTTCCTTTGTTGGACTCGAGCATGAAGCGAAATGCTCCAATTCCTGTGTTGGGATTGTCAGCCTCTTCTCTGTTTCCCTGTAAACATTCATCAAGCAGTTAATGACCGTATGCTGCGTTGCTTGGATTATATAGTATGTAATGGCTCGGGCTTTGAGGTCGGCCACAGACATATAGGATGACTAAAATATCTGATGCATATACTTTTTAGCATATTGATATCTTTAGGGTTCCCCGTGGCGTTTTTGACCACCGATAGAGCTATGGAGTTTTGCCTTTGTGAACGAGTCCCTGTTCTGTTTGTTTCTGTGCATAGATACAATGAGCCGATTCAAATCCCTGCCACTGGTCTAAAACTGTTCTTTTGATCTATAGGTGATAATAATGATAATAATAATAATAATAATAATAATAATAATAATCATAATAATAATAATAATAATAATATGTTTTTTTTTTTATTTTTGGCATCTGTTTCCAATAAAACTAAAAAGGAGCCACCTTGTCAGAGTTGAGCAAGTATGAGAGCCCATCCAAGTCACTGTTATTTAATTGTGACTGCACTGTGCATACTTGGAGAGCAACTACTGGAAACTCAGTGGGCTTTTGTAATAATCTATGTGTTTTGTAGCAGTTATTTCATACACATCTTCAGTCACACGTACTGCTTGAAAACACATTTCTCAATACTTCATTATACTTATGAATCATATACAACACATGACATCTATTTACCTATATCCCCTTACCATGGTACCAGTGTGGAGGTCATAGTATACTTTAGTTGGCTTTGCATGCTGACTGGAAGCTATATACTTAAACTCACAACTCTCAGCAATTCATCATAGCTTACGTTGAAGGAGGCCAGGGCCTCACTCACGCTCTTCTCAATGAAGTCGTCTGTGATGCGACGGGAGGGGTGCTCATTGAACACAGAGTTCATGAGGGCGATCTTGGCAGCGCTCCGTCTTGCCTCCGCCTTGGTGGGACAGAACTGTCAAACATTGAAGAAAACATGCACTGCCGTCAGATACAATCACATATAGCTCGCTGAAGACAGCTAGTGTTTATTATTATTAGGATTAATGTGCACAGATCACGATTTAATGTTTTATGGACTTGTGGTTATATCCATATTTGGTATTCTTTGCTTGCAAGCGTGTTGGAATTGGAATTCTGTACGGTAGTGACATGAAACTTCGATGACCGTTTTTTTTCTTCAATGAATCATACAGTATGAAGGGTTTCTCCATCACACAGCAAAAAAATAAAATAAAGTACATTTTAAAAATGCAGATACTCTACCTGGAAACTTCCAAAGCAGCTGCCTCCTGGAAGACTGACATAGCACACATATGGTGGGCTGTTGGATGGGACCATTTCATAAACGACTAAAGCTCCATTCCGCAGGTCAGCCCCTCTGGTCAGCTTCATCTGCCAAAACTCCTGTAAGGCTTCCACCACGTTCACTAGAGGAAACAGGTATAAATAAATTGTCCCATTGTGATATATAAACCCTGTCTTTTATTATTAATCCTATTTACATTGAAAAATATTATAGTGCCTGGAAATCTAAGTGCTCATTCCAATCAGTTTACACTTAAAGTGCCATTAGTTCCTGGCTCTGCTCTGCAACATCCTCTCTAAACACAAAGATGGAAAGGGGGGGTGGGGGGGGATTCCAGAGGATTTTCCTGAAAATATTTAGGTGGCTGCCGAGAGGAAATTCTGCATCACCTCAGAGGGGCTGCTTAAAGAAACACACCCTCAGCCGCACACTTATGTGCGCATGAGAAAAAGTTACACTCCTGTCCTCAAAGAGGAGACAACGACAAGAAAAGCAGTCAAAATTGAAATCAAGTCATAAATAATTATTCGGGTAAGGGTCCGCAGGGAGACGGGAGTGAAGCCAACATTATCCAGGTCTCATTTGCTTCCGTTACCTCTCGGCTCTTTTCTTGCTGAGCCCTTGCTTTCTGATACAAACCCAGGCAGACTACATCTCGCTCACAAGAACAGTCTGGAGCCTGATTGGTAGGTTTTAGGGGCTGCAGCTTTGCAGAACACAGAGAGAGAAGCCTCTCTCAATAGCGTTTCCCTAAACTGCAATCCAAATAATTTTGTTACTGCACTTAATATGTGAAAGTGAAATGCTCACTTCCCTTTTTTTTTTTTTTTAGCCAAATGCAAAGTAATAGTTTATTATGAGTCAACTTAATCCCTAAACTACTCTATTTAAAATTATATAAATGCATGGTGTATCATAAGCATCTTTCCAAAAGTTTACCTAAGCTGGCACTAGATGTTTAATGAGGCACTGGATATACTGTATATGCATACTAGTTTCCATTAAACTGAGGCCCCCCAAGTAAACAAACTAAGGAAACAAACCCCCCGACAAACCAATTTCTGACCCTGACAAAGTTGTTTTTTAGCATCTCAAGGGTTCAGGACGGTGATGAGATTCTCCATTTCGGTCTGTTTTTATCAGACATTTACTTAAATTTATGGACAAGAGTCAGGAAATACTGGGAGATAGCAGAGGATGATATATTGTATGTGACAACAGTGCTGGCCCAGGCTCAGACCCACGAAGCAGCAGTTTCATGACACATGACTTAGACCACTGATCCACCAGAAATACCCCGCTCCCACATTGTTGAGCACAAATCAAGTTAAAAAAAAAAAACTTGCATGTGATCCTGTGTGATTGGGGGAACTTGCCGGACCTGTATTCGCCAACGATGCACTTGATGTCATTACAACACAAGAATTAAGGAGTTTTTGGATACGGACGCAGTGAAATGCATTTCTCTAACAAAATATATTGCAGGCAAAAGTAAAAGTATAGTGCCACATTTACAGTTTTTATATATATATATATATATATATATATATCAAATAAGTAGGTATCAGTGCTTTTAAAAATATAATAATTGTGCTTTTATTGAAAATGAATGCCCTTTAATTCCCCTGTAATGGCATAATGATAATTATATCAAGTGAAAAATGTAGACAAACCAAAATAGGACAGGTGTGTGTTTTGTTTTGTTTTTTTCTAAACATTGTGACAGTTTACCAAACAACGCCTTTTTCTTCCCAAGAGTAAATTGCAAAATTGGAGCTACATTAAGAAAAAGTACCGCCTGTCTACAGTCTTTGTGGTGCTGCCAGTGTTAAGCAGCCTAAAAGGGATAGAAGAGGAAAGAGGCTGTTAGTCAGAGCACGGAGGGACGATCTTTTGGAAATAAATCCTATTAGCACAGGACAGGAACACTTGTATCAGCTCAAACTGCCAACATTATTGCAGTCTTTGATCCAATGTTAGCGTAAAGCACGGCTCCTGCCAATGTGCTGCAGTGACAAACAACATGATGAAAAGATGAGTCAACGATGACCACTTGGTGATTATCACCATCAGATAAATTAACACAAGTTTATGCACAGATAAACTATTTTTTTTCTTTTTTCTTTTCAAAGAAGTTAAAATTCAAGCTTTTCTTGTTTTATAAGGTTCTTCATCACTGCAAAAAACTACCTACAGGGTGGATGATGTATATACTGGATTAAATATAGATTATTCTGGTCAGATCTGAAAAGATGGATAAACTCTATTTCTCTCAATCGACAGAGACTTATAGTCTGATCTTACAAACATCTTTACTAATGACAACTTTCCTCTCGTTATCCTACGTTATTGTTATAGCACTTTTCACAGGTCACAGTACGGGACCGCTTTTGCACTGTGTCCCAACGTAAAACGAGTTGAATCTAATGCGGTTAATTTATAGGAGTAACAGCTTATTGTTGGTGGATGTGAGCCCCCAGGACCGAGGTAGTTAATCTTATACTGAAGCTGAGTGATGCAGAGGTTAGTGTAGCTGTGTAAACACCATAGGGAGACTCCACCGTAGAGAGTTATAGTGATATTACAGGTAAAAAACTTGTCACAATACACGATAAAGCGATCTAAAGTCGGTATATGTGACAGTGTGTGGTTAAACATGAATATGGCAGGAACGTAGCTTGTGTTTTGTACGTTGCTAATCCACTTCCAAACAAATGGCGCAGCTAAAAGTGGCTTTTCTGCTCCTCAAAACTCCCCTCGCCGATTATAAAGTGACACAACACCACGCCGGTTAGGGTCGATTCCCCCCCCGGACATTCAACGGCACCTCGCCCCCCGTCGGACGTTACCTCTGCCGTAACCCTGCGTGTGTTTGGCGAAGCTGCGGACCACAGCCTCCACCGCCTCCTTCAGCACCGCCGGGTTCCCCGGGTTGCAGTGGCCGGCGGCCCCCGGCCCCAGCCCGGCTCCGCCGACGCCGCCGTACAGGCTGTGGAGCTGCAGCGGAGGCGGCGGCGGGGGAGGCCCCGACGAGGCGGCCAGCGAGGCCGGGGAGGGCAGCAGCGGCGCGATGGGGACCGTAACCCCGGGCCGGAGAGAGGAGCGGAGGGTCCCCGTCGGTCCCGAACCGAACCCGATCCCGGGCTGTAGCCTCTGAGGGCGGATACTGTCCGGGATAACGTTGGATTCCATTGTCCCGACGTAACGTCTGCGAAGTCCGGCTCCGGGGGGGAAACTGTGCCGATGGAAGCGACGGTTCGCGGTTCACACGCGTCCTCGGAGCCGAGCGAGAGAAGCGGTGACGGGCTTTTTGTCAACCGGAGCCGAAAGAAGTTGTTGGCCGAGGTCGGTCCGACACAGCAGCGCCGCCAGGCAGCTTCACTCCCTGGATTAGACTGCGGGATTGTCAATCAAATGAGACGTTCAGGGACCCCGGTACTCTCCGGGACCAACACACCAGTACATCTATATATATTTATATATATATGTATATATTTTAACATGTTCTAGTCATGTACAGTCTGCGGGTTTAACCATCACCTACAATTTACTGCATCCGAACTGCGCTGTAACTGATGGTTATAGCAATTATGTGCCTTTTTTTTTTGTAGGCATGTAAAGCGGTATGTAATTGCATGCTCATTAGATTTGTAACTTGTTACACCGTGCATTTTCAGTATGTTGTGGATTTATTTTAATCTTTTTTTAAACTGATTTATATTTTTTGTGAACACAGTGTGTATGGTTATGACAGTTTGCAGGGTCTAAGAGTACAGGAGTTTACAAGAGTACAAGAGTTTACCCTTTTCAAGGAAACCTGATATTTGGGCCATATATATATATTTATTTTTTTTTTCAAAAAGCAGCATTAACTTATTAGAGAAAATAACAGTAAGCGTGACTTCGACTTTGATTTAATATTTTATCTTAAGTGCACCATTAAAATCTAATGGAATCCTATTTTTTTTTTTTATAAACCCTGCAATTTGTTTTGAAAAAGTTTGTTTCGATGTTCAGTTTGTAGTTAGTGTGTTTGCTGTTGACATGGACCGAAATATACTGCCCAAAGTGCCTAACGTTTTTGCACAATGCTCAGTGTCCCTAAAACAAATAGTCGGAGTAAACAAAAAGTGGAAAAACAAGTTGCGGTAATAAAACGAGAATGCAAAAAAAAAAAAAAAACAACCCAAAACAACAGATGCCTGTCACGTTTCTGCACTTTCAGCATCAGAAAGTTACACGTTTACTCTATGGTATGAAGTTTGTTGAGTCATATGCATATTATTTTTCATATTTCCGGCGTTTTCTACATGGCCTGAAGGCAGCAGTGGAAAGTCAGAGGAATATCAAGCCAAGAAATCTGAGCCTCCTCTGTTCTCCACTGGCACCAACAGAGTACAACTACAGTGTGGGTTTACAGCTCCAGCTCTGCAGCCTGAAGCATGTGATTAAAACTTGGAAGCAGAATAACTGAGTTTACTCAATAATAGGATGAAAAAAAAAAAAAAAGGATGTTACTTCTTTGTAACAATCATACAGATAATGAGAGTAAGTAGTTACTTGATTGAACTGTGAGTTAGTGGACCACCAACTCTGTACAAAACAAAATACTTGGAAGAGGAAACGGGACCTCCTCTTGCGCTTCCTAAGTGTTTTTTATGTCTTTCTGGGCCTTGTGTAATTTTTCATTCTTTCTGTGGTGTGGGATGAGGCCAGAGGAGTTCAGAGGAGGAACCGAGAGGCAATTTGATGAAATCTTTTTAAGGCTGAATCTGCGTTATAACAAAGTCTCGGTCAACGCGGGTCCGGTTCCGCTAAAAAACAAATTTTAATCAGAATTACAGCACGGTGTGAGACTGTGAAATTCTCACAGAAGCCGAGAAGGAGTATCTTACATCAGCCACGTGAAGATGTGGCCTGTTGCTGTTGCTTGACGCCAGGTGCAAACACAACAGCAAGAAGAATTGCCTATGTAAGATACCATAACTGTAAAGAGTTGTCTGGAGGGCATACTCTCATTTCATTGTATCAGTTAATAACCCCAGGTATGCAGCTTTACTGCTTTATGTTAATTTCCTCTGAGGTTTGGACCATGATATTGTTCTCCGGTCGTCCTCTGTTTAGTTTCTCAAAGCTGCTGTGTGTTTGTTGCAGACTTAAGGTCATTTACTCAGAGTCTAGTTTCAGCAATAGCCCACGCTCCACGATGGATACAGCTTTAACATATACAAAGCTTCAAACAGAAATGCCGTAGGGGACCATCTGACCTAAACCACCAGTTTTTTCCCCCCTTCTCTTCATACTTATTTTCCTCATTGTCAATCAAATTATCATTATTGTAACCAACAGCTATTCTAAACATGTTTTGTTCATTATTGTAAGCAGAGAAAGTTACCAAGTATGTGTAGTCTAGTACTACACTGAAGTAAAATTGAGAAGTGCTTTACTTGAACGTTTCCATTTAATGCTGCTTTATATTTCACTCCAATACTGCACTTCTCTCTCTATTATAGTTCTAAATTCTTCTCAGAACAAGATTTTACATCAAAGAACATATGAATAGCCAAAAAAATACAATACCATGTTGGGGCCCTGTGTCATGTTCCAGATCACTTATTGTTAGAGCAAAATTCCCCTCTAAACTTTTCCAATAGTTTAAATGGAATCACTGTTTGAGGCCAAAAGAAGTATAATTATCAAATATTTCACAAAGCAGCAAAGATTAGAGAAAAGTACAAAAAAATAAATACAACTTTATTTTATCTTCTTTCCTTCCCCAATAGTCGTATCACCCTTTGGAGGGATCCTGGCCCCTGTGTTAGGAACAGCTGAACTAAACTCCCCACTGCTATATAAAGTAATTTAAACTAGCTCCACCTTGAACTGCTTTACCAGCAAATTGTGCCTTACATAGTGTTGCATCAGCATCAACAAACTATATATACAATTTCCTGATAATACTTCTGTACTTTTACCTAAGTAGGAGTTTGAATGCACGACTTTTACTTCCACCACTGTTCCCCTGCACTACATTTGTCTGACAGCTGTAGTTAATAGTATTCTTACAGATTAAAACTATATTATTGGTTTGCTAAATGAAATAAATTGTCAGAAATTAATACGGGGAAAATAGTTGATGATCTCCCCCTCGATCAGCCTCACATATGGGTGAGTCTGACGATCAGAAGAAAAAAGAAGCAGATGGGTAAAACCTCTGAAAAGAGTCTCAGGCGTATTTTTTGGCTCCTCTCAAGTTTTTTGTTCAGCCCTTTTTACAATAAGATACACACATCTCCTGCTTTTTTGATTTTTCATTTTGCACAGTTTGCACTTACTCCTACTTCAACACTTTGTGTGTAGTTTTCAGGTCCGTGTCATCCTCACATGCCTTGCATACCACAGCTGGCTAGTTTTTTTCTTCTTCTTCTTCTTCTTCTTCTTCTTCTTTTTCTTTTTCTTTTTCATTTTTAGTGGATGGATTTGAGGGATGTAAACAATCTGATCCATTTCCACCAGGAGCGTTGTGGTCAATGGATTCTGGACGGATAGAATAATCTCAGGAAGAAAACATTCCCACATCTGGTTTTAATCAAAGCTTTACAGTCAGAATCCGACTTTTAAACCTCCAGTGCAGCTCCTTCCCGCTAGATGAACAGAGACTCATAGGAACATCATTCACAGATTATTAAACAGCTGGTGTTGTTTATGTTCTTTGCTCATTTATTCACGTCCAAATATGTTTTTTCTCCCTCTATACTGAATTGTTTATTAGTGACTGGGGTGTTGTGGGGTTGAGAATTAATCACTTTACAACAACCATAAAGATTAGACTAGTAGCAATAACACCCTGTTGGATCGGAGCCAAAGGTAGAAGGTTTACATCCACATGGGTGGTTGTGATTCTGCTCCTTCAGAAAACAGCTCAATGAGACACTTTTAAAATTTAATGATTTGACTTAATTTTTTTATTTGTTTTTTTCAATGTGTTGTTTATACTGTAATCCTGTCATGTTAGTACCAATGGTTGCCAATAAGTTTAGGACAACAAAACCCCACAACTCAAAGAAAAAGCTTTTGTATTCATTCTGAAACCAAGAGCTGAAGTCTAATGACTTCTAATCAACTTTTCTTTATGTGCTTATCTGTTAGGGCTGAGATGGATATTCATAATAAAACTGTATGATATACACGATATAAATAGGTGAAATAAGTCTTATGACACAAGTAAGAATGTTTTCCTCAAATAATAATGATTATATAAAATGTTTTCATGCTGTCAGTGCTTAATGATGATCAGTGAGGGTTGATCCTAGATTTCCATAACATGAAACATACCTTTTACATTTATTTCTTTTATTTAATGCAATCTAATAATCAGAACCGATTAATGCAATAAAATGCTGTAAAAACTGAACAGTACACCTCATCCCTTCTTTAACAGGTAAATGCCTAAAAATGGAAGAACAACACCACGTATGTAAAGATTCTAAAATAATGATAATGATACACTTTATTTAAAGAGCCCTTTGATAAAGGAAGGTCACAATGTGCTGTACATCATAAACGTAACAATAGCATCAGGGACACTGAAAACAAAATTTTGAAGCACTTTACAGCTTCAAAAACAAAGTATTAACAAAATAAAGCAAAAATAGAAGAGACATAGAACAAAATGCAAAATAAAACATTCTGACACTCTGTCTGTTATCTCATCTGTTATCCTATCTGTTGGAGCTGATGTGGCAATATAAAACGTACTGTCCTCACTGTTACAGCGGTGACGTCGTCCGTGGTGATTAAGTGTTTCATTAAATCAATATGATAAGATGCACATTCGTGTTGGATGTTGGACAGTCAGCAGAGGGACTGTTGGACTTTGGTTTTGTTTGCCCAGGTGGCAGAGTGAGCAGCAAGGGTCAGTACAATGATTCCCTTACTGGCACAAACGTCCAATAATGTCTTGTGTCTTTATCTTGTCCAATCAGATTTGCATTAGGACCGGGCTGCATCCCTGTGCTTGACTATAAAAAGTCTGAGAGCCCTACGGAAAGGCACCATCCGGTCCACAATCCTCCTTCGGTACAGGTGAGTCCACTTCTCTTTCATTTTCTTATGGGCTTAAACTGCATGAACTGTTCAGCACTGATTTGTTTATTAAATAGAAAGCACCAGAGTGACAGCCACCAAATTCAAAATTAACACTAAGCCAATGGAAGCGGCTGACTCTTTTTTGTTATTATGAAAAAGAATTTTAAATTTTAAGAGAAAAACAGTTCTCTGATCCATTGGTGATATGTGATGTTGAAAAAAAAATCCAATTCCAGACACTTAAATTGATGGTTGAAAATAAAAAAGTCTTCAATAAATATGGGCTAGTACATTATAAAGATGAAGCAACATGCACTGGCACACTTGGCTTAATCAGGGTGTCACTTAAGAAATTATTTCTTTTCCACTCTATTCTTCCTCTCATACATTATAAAATGTCTTATTCTAAAACCAAAACAAATGTACTAGTAGTAAAAAAAAATATTTGGACACATCATCTTAAATATTTGTTTTGCTGCTCTTTACTAGAGTGAATAAAAAAAACATTAACTATGTTTGGGCACAGAGGTTCATTCTTGACTCCTGCCGCTGACAGGATCCCTGTATACGCTAGATAAGGTTGACAAGTTAATATTTGGGGTCTGGACAAACAGTCAGGGACAAAATAATATTTATTTAATTACCATGGGACAAAAAGACCCTCAGGGATTCCTAGAAAACGTGGCAGCTTTTATCAGTGAGTCACACGATTAAGCAACACAAGGCCTTCTTAAATCCGGTTTCCAGAGAAACATCTGTATGACCAGATCCAGAGAAAATTATTGTGAAATTTGATTATTAATTCAGTGAATGATGTACTAAGCCCCCCCCCCCTTCCAAAAAAAAAAAAAAAATTATGAATGAGCATTAAACTTTAAGGAGAAGAATAATGGTGCTTTCAGTCAGTACATGTATGGTTACACCGAGCAGATCACAGTTAGAGAGGACATTAACATCATCATATAAAGATCGGGTTATATCATTCTTGACCAGGAAGAGTAATAACTAAATGTTTCTCTCTGCAGGTCTTCTCCAGTCAGCAGCCATGAAATTCTCCCTCATTGCCGCCATTGCCCTGTTTGCTCTGGCACAGGGTATGGCCACAACAGACTTACTCTAAGTTCTCCAAATCTTCTCCAAAGGTATTTTTGCTTATCCAAGGCTGTCTTGCTCACCGACTCCTCCTTTGTCTCTGGATGTCCACAGGAAGCTTTGCCCAAGAGGCCTCTGAACTCGATAAGCTCACTCAGTTCTTCGATGATCTGAAGACCAAAGTGACTCAGGAGGTTGCTGAGATTCTCCGCACCCAGGACCTGGCAAACCAGGCTCAGTGAGTACAGTGAACCCTTGATACCATGACCTTCACACATGAGAGTCGAGGTTTAGTCGTGACTCACGTTCAGGATGATTGAAATCAACACGCTGAACCTTGTCCGTTGTTAAATGCTGGAGGTGGACATTTGCTCAAGTACAATTTCAAAGCCTTTGTACTTTACTTGAGTAGGCTATTTCTATTTTATAGCACTTTACATTTCTACATTTACATAAAATCTGAACTTACTAATTACACTAGTTATTCTTACATACAAGACAAATCATCAATTTACAAAATACTATTTATCATTATAGATTAAATTAACCAAAAATAATAGACCAAATATAATGGGAATTTTTAAATTAGCAAGTACTGCTTACATTTAAAACATGAATAATAATGCAGATCCAGAATTAGTAATATGACACTGACACAGGTCATAATGCATGAGTACTTATACTTAGGTATATTGTGTTGCCTATAAATCTGTACTTTTACTTAAGTAAATATATGAATGTAAGATATTTTTGAATAATTGAGTATTTCAACAGTTAAATTGCTACTTTACTTAAGCTAATTATTTGAATACTTCTACCACTGTTAAATGCCTCTCGATAATCATGTAAGTCAGGATTTCTGACTTTTTCCATATTCATTTTAAAGTCAGTGCAGGGGGGAAAAAATGCAAATATTTCAGTAGTTAGCACTGTTTAACCTTTGGGGGGTTTGTCTATGATGGTGAAAGCTCAAATTAATTCTTTTTTTTTTTAAAGATATACATTTTAGGTCAATTTAAACAAGGAAAGAAAGTATTGAAATGTATCTCATCATTTGGGGTCATTCCTTGAAGCACAGAGCCCCATATAGTAATACAGACTGCCCCGTAGAATGCAGGTCAAACAGGTGTTCTTTTCGATTTTTATATTAGATGGTTCATTACGTTTTGCTCCGCAGGACCTTCCTGGAGGAAAAGAAAACCCAGCTGGAGCCCCTGGCCACCCAGATCCAGGATCAGCTGAGGACCGCCGCTGCCACTGTGGAGGAGCAGATCAAACCCCTGTCTGCCAGCGTGCAGGCTCAGCTGCTGCCAGTGGTTGATAGCTTCCAGAAGCAGATGGAACTCATCCTCCAGAGGCTGACAGAGAACCGCGGCATTGCCAATTAAACCAGCCGTACTTTCAAATGATGCAGATGTGCTGCCAAACCACCATCTTCTCTGTCATTGACTGAGTTAATGAGGCTACCTGCATTTATGGCATAAGTACAACAGCCTAAAATGTGTTTCAGTGCTTGTTAACATGGATATTCATGATCTCTGTCCCAAAGCACAATTAAAAACTTGGAACATAATTTAATGGTATTGATTGGATTTCATCTGCACCCACATTTGCGATTTTAACTTTTCCCACAATCAAAATGGTGTGAGGGAACTGGAAGAGGTTTGTACCTCAAAAATAAATCATTCATTTCACACACAGCCAAAAAAAAAAAAAAAAAAAAAGACACATATTGATTATTTTCTAAGTTTTATTCAAGCAAGCAAAAGGTCAAGGGAAATTCACAATAACAGGCTTCTACAGCCCAAACATTCAAACATTTAAAAGGGATAAAATGGCAGAAAGGAATGCTTTCAATCTCTTTTTGTCACAGAATTCTCCTCTAAAACCCCTCATTGATCATTTTTTATTTTAACTTAACTTTTTCTCTTTTTTTATGTATTTTCTCTTTAACTCAGCAAACCAGGCCTGGTGTTTCTGTTTATTTTAAGCCTGGCTGGAGACTTGTTTCCAGTTCCATTTTTTTAATATATTATTTGACTTCTTTTTACTCTGTTTTGTGTATTTTTAACTTTTTCACTGTTAAATTCTTTTTTGTTTTTTTCCCCCCCCATCGGTGAAGCTTGTCTCAAGGTTCCCCATGCCTGTGAAAACACAAAAGATAACTGAATTATTACCTAATAGGTTTACAGCGGGAAGTTTACAACTCACTGTTAAATACACAACTAGTGGGATGAACAAGTATGTGGCAATGTCATGATGAAGAGCCATAATCTCTTAACAACACTGCCCTCTCATTGTTAAAGCAGCTCTGGAAAACTAGTTGTACCTTGGGTTCAGACACTTGGGACACCAGCTGAATTCGTCACAGTCTTCTGGGCGGCCTCCTTGGCCTGGTGGGCCTGAAGCACAGCCACCGCCTCATCCACCTACAAAACATCAAGTTAACTAATGTTAGCACTACCAAATCATGGTGGGATCTCATAAGTTCTCTGCTTCTACAAGTTTCACCTTTCCTGTGTCTAAAAGATACTTTCAAACTTCATATGCTTTGTTTTGGCACGATTCTTCCAGTGTTGCTGGTGGAAATGTTACCCATGACATTTATAATGAGACCAGAAGTGCTCTCTCAAACGCCCTGTTCTTTTAATATTAAGTGCTGTTGAACTCTTCAGAGGATCAACTGAGGGAAGTTGTCAATATTAATGAACTTAAGTGCTGACCTTTGAGCGGAGAGACTCTGGAGACTCCAGCATGTGGAGCAGCTCTGAGTTGTCGATCTCCAGCAGCATGCCGGTGATCTTCCCTGCCAGGCTGGGATGCATGTTCTGGATCAGTGGAAACAGACGCTCACCTAGGAGTAACAGAGGAGCAACAGATTTTAAACAGGATTTAATTAATACTTGTCAAGGGCGAAATGCTAAAATTTAGTCTTTGGTGGATAATTCGAGTGCCACCTGTCCCAAGTTATCGAGACAATATTATGTAAATAGATGTTTTATATTCAATATACAGCATTCAAGGTATAGAGGGGGCATGGTTTCCTACCCAGGGACAGGTAGGACACAAGCCAATTCTGAATGTAGGAGATGCTGTGTCAGTATAACATGGTTTGTACTCATTTAGGGCTTTTGCCAAAACTTACCCAGCATCTGCTTCTGTTCCTGTGGTGGAGCAGCGGCCAGCATGGAAGCAGTCAGAGGCTCCTGTCCCTGAACATGCACTGCAGGCTGAGGGACAAAGAATTAAAAGTCAGAGAGATTATTTTTTAACGCTGCCTCAAAATTGAACTTTTGCACGTGGAGGGCAGAATAGGTGACCAAGTCTGGTCCGACAAACACACATGCATTCCTACCTGCTGCATGGTGACCTGCGGCTGAGCGGTCATGTGCTGCTGGGGATTGCGGACTCCTGCAGCATACTTGTACTGAGGGACACCACGCACTGGAGTGGCTGCTGCAGCAGCTGCAGTGGCAGGTCGGGGCCCCATGGTCTGAGTGGCTGCAAAAAGAGCCAACAGCGTAGAGAAACATCAACACAAACATACAAGTAGCAGCCATGAAGCTGAACTGTATTTGCTGTGTACTTAGACTATTAATGGAGTATGGGTGACTGACCGACACGCTGGGTAGACATCATGCGAGGCACCTGGGAAGCGGGCCGCATGGTACTGAAGGTCTGAGGGCGTGGTGCTGAGGGACGCATGGCACCTGGCATGTTTTGGAAGTCTGAACACACAAAAACATAGCGGTATCATGTACAAGTTAAAAAAAACAGACAACCGTTTTTGTTCCACTGTTTAAGGTACTTTTAAAATTACAGAAAATAAACACACTGATAGGAGGGAGACTCACGTTGTGGCCTGACACCTGGAGTGGTCCAACGTGGGCTCGGGCGCAGCTGGGCCATCTGGCCAGCAGCTGGGTAGTAAGCAGCACGGTTCTGTGCCTGAGGTATGGCTGCCATGAAGTAGCCAGAGGGCGGAGCTGGCTGGTAGGGATTGATGACTGGGTTTGGCACTGCACGCACACTGGCCATGCGCTGCATGTACTGGTTGGTCAGGTGGGCTTGACGCTCCTCTTTCCGCTGGGCCAGGGCCACGTACAATGGCTTGGTCGCTACAATGCGTCCATTCATTTCAGTCACAGCTTTGGTGGCCTCCTCTGGGGACGAGAAGCAGACGAAGCCGAAGCCTTTGCTACGTCCACCCTCCATCATCACCTGAGGGGAGTCCAATAAAATTAATTCTACATGATCAAGTATAAACAGTAGTATTCACTATAATAAATAGTAACTATACAGCTAGAGTTTCAATGCTGGTGACTAAAAACATTCTCTCTCCATTATGGATCGAATAAGTAAACGGCTGGAGTTTTACCTTGGCACTAGTTATGGTACCAAATGGAGAGAATTCCTTTCGCAGGCGTTCATCATCAATTCCGTCATCAAGGTTCTTCACATATAGGTTGACACCCTAAAAGAAAACAAAGAGGCAAAAGTAATGTAAAGTTGTTTTGCTTTCTTTTAAAAATACTGCATGTCAAGGAAGAATGATGTCCCTTTATAGATTAAGAAATGTTAATTGTCTGTAGTACATATTTATCCCCAGAGTCTATGGTGAAGAAACGTGGGGCCCATGAACTACAGAGTCACTGTTGCAGCCATTTTGGCCAGTGCAACCTATTAAAAAGGGAGCACTGAATTTGACAAAGCTGCAGTCTTTCAGTGAGCTTGAAAAGCTGGTATGAAAGACATGTGAAACTTACAAGAAAATTGCTTGTTAATGATCATTTTTGTCGTGAACTTCTCAGACACCGGCCAATGACATAAATTACCAGTCTATTGTGAAAATGCCTACTT
The DNA here is from genome assembly GCA_016859345.1 of Istiophorus platypterus. Taxonomy (NCBI): domain Eukaryota; kingdom Metazoa; phylum Chordata; class Actinopteri; order Istiophoriformes; family Istiophoridae; genus Istiophorus; species Istiophorus platypterus. The sequence continues at coordinate 12,939,393 of CM029127.1, read as the reverse complement.
CCTTATACCAAAGTACAAAAATTGGAAAACAAGAGAGGGATCTTTCACCACTGTTGTATTCTGTATTGTTTCGGTTTTAGTTTTGTCAATTTGTGCTAGAAGAAAATATGTACCTGGTAACGAGTCATGCGATCTTGTTTCATTTGCTCGAACTTGCGCTTGAGCTCCGTCTGTCTCTCCACCTTCTTCTGGGCGCGGCCGACGTAGATGAGCTTGCCGTTCAACTCCTTCCCATTCATCTCATCCACTGCCTGTGGCAAATGAAAAAAAAAAAAAAAAAACCAAAAAGAAAACTGAGTCAAGTTTGAGGCCAGAAGTGGTGGACACTTCCAAAAAAAATGTGCTATTTCATCTTACTTTCTGGGCATCCTCGTGCCTCTCAAAGCTAACGAACCCAAAGCCTCGAGACTTTCCACTGTCATCTGTCATGACGCGGATACTCATGGCATTTCCTAGGCGACAGAGAGAAATCATCTTAGTGATAAAGTTTTAATGCAAATACTGTATATGAATGTACAGGAGCAGACTAAGTAATTTTAAAGAACTAAAGAACTGAAATATGGACAACCTGACTTACCATATTTACTAAAGAGTTCCCTCAGCTTCTCATCATCCATGTCTTCCCCAAAGTTTTTTATGTAGACATTTGTGAACTCCTTGGCTCGGGCACCCAGCTCAGCCTCTCGTTCTTTGCGAGATTTGAAGCGACCTACGAATCTGCATTGACACGGACATTTAGCTAAGTTTAAGTACACATTAAATAAAAATGATATGCATAATAAATGTTTTGCTCATCAAAATTGTAAATCCAATAGATGGTCTATAGTATGAATTTAGTATGAGTTTGGTATGAACTACTTTAGCATCATCAAGCTTATTCAAAGTATAAATGGGTGGGCCTTCATCTGCCACATATCTATTTATTCAATCATCTTTAAGTTCTCAAGCATCATTGTCAAACCTTCAAACTTCATTCAGACCAGGTGGAACCAAACTCATTAAAAACTAGTCAAACATTCACTTACACTTTTCGGTCATTTAGCAGCATGCCGTTCATTTTCTCAATGGCTCGTTCAGCTGCCTCCTGAGTCTCAAAATGCACAAAGCCATAGCCTTTGGAGCCATTCTCGTCACAAACCACCTTAAACAGAGAAAAAAAAAAAAAAAAAAAGACGTGCTTATTTTAAGCCACACACACACATGCAGTGATATCATATCAAATCAAACCTGAAAAGACGTTCTTACGCCATTTGTTGTGTGTACATCTATAAAACCCAACTGTTATCCATTATTGATTTTATCTAGTGTGAGAACTGGGTACTCTGGTATCAGCTGCTGGGTGACAAACATCTGTCAACTGAGAAGCAGGTCTTTCAAGTCTCCATATTGCAAACAACACAAACACTCACAATGTCAATGAAGTTTTTTTTTTTTTTTTTTTTTTTTACCTTGCATGACAGGATGTTGCCGAAAGCAGAGAAGGTGTCATATAGAGCCTTGTTGTCAATGGACTTGTCAAGATTCTTGATGAAGATGTTTCCCACACCGCTCTTTCTCAGCGACGGATCACGCTGAGACCACATGATGCGTACAGGCCGCCCCTTGATCACATCAAAGTTCATTGTGTCCAGAGCACGCTCAGCTGTTAGAAGGAATGCAGGAAAAGGGGTTAGGGTTATTTAATGCATCAAAATTTTTCAAGCATCAGACGTGACAGCATATGTCAATGATGGGGTTGTTAGCCTCGTGCTGAACGGCTGCTTAGAAACCAAAAAGAAAAAAAATGGATCTCGAAGTTTCTCCCCCAGACATCTAGTTGGGCCACAGTCCATGCTGTCATGGTTATTACATATTTCTGCATCTGGTATTAGTCATAGTGACAACTTCCTTTTAGTCCCTTGCTCCGGGGCAAATGGGCAGTAAGCATTGCTGCATTCATCTACTTCCCCGTTCTAGAGTTTCAAACTAGGCCTCCTAATCTCTAGTATGTCAGCAAAACCGCAGTGGCAATATCTGGCAGTTTGCCAGCTTAGATCAGTAGAAACTTTAGAAAGTTCAATTAATATTAATGACTGAATAGCATTACTATATTTTATCTATATGGTGCACGCCTAATACTTTGGCTTACTGAGACGCTGCCTGTGCAAAAAAGCCTCTATAGAATATATCACTCTAAAAACACAGAAACACGCCCAAAAAAAAAAAAAATACAGCGGGGGAAATGCACATCTGTGGTATCAGTGGTTTGCAGACACTGTTTTGTGGAGGGTAGATATTTGAGTTTTAGGGTACGGTGGGCATGACATAGTCTAACACTTGTTTTTAACTGATATACCCCCCCCCCTCCTACATGATAAAGATAATTGTCCACGCTACAACAAAAGCTGACTGGCAAGCATTCCGGGTAGACTGAATCAAACTGTGTCAGCACTTTAGGCTTGAACAGTCGGGGTGTTGTCCTGACATAACAAGAGATTAAAAAACAGGCATGGAGTATTCAGCTGGCAGCTAGCGAGCGGTCCCCGCCGAAGCGGTCCCCGCCGGGGTGGGCCCGGGGCCGGGGTGGGCCCGGGGCAGGGACCGGGGCCGGGGCGGACGTGGATCTTTTCTGCTACGCCACTGCTGGGAGGTTCAAACGAGGGGAACCCGTACCAACAACATGTCGGCCGCAGTCACGTGTAGAGTCTGGGAGACGGGGCTAGCTCTCACTTGTCAGCGGCTGTCATTCAAAACGGGGCATTTACTTCCCCTCACACACAGATTTTTGTCGTTATTTGCCCCCCCCACACACACACACACATAAAACTACATACCGTCCGCCGGCTGTTGGAAGTTGACATAGGCGTATCCGAGGGAACGACGGGTGATCATGTCCCTACACACCCGGATCGACAGGATGGCTCCGGCGGGGCTGAATTTCTCGTACAGCATGGCCTCGGTTACATCCTGGTGCAGATCCCCGACGTACAGCGAGGCCATGGGGTAACTGGGAGCGCTGGGGTTCATTATTATTATTTTTGGGGTTTTTTTGTTTTTCTTCTTCTTCTTCTTCTTCTTCTTCTTCCCCCTCCCGTCGGGCTGTCGGGTAAGATTAGCGAAGTGCTCGGACGAAAAGCTCGGTTCTCGGTCAACTTAAAAAAAAAAAAAAAAAATAATAATAATAATAATAAAAAAAAGTAAATAATAATAAAAGAAAAAAAGTTTTCGGCGACGGCAGGAAGGCTCCGGTTTCTCTCTCTTCCCCCCTCAACGTCCGCAGGCGTCAACGTCGGTTCGGGGGCAGAATACTGATGGTGAACGTTAGCAAACCGTCGGTCGCGGTGTTTTCGGATAAAAAAAAAAAAAAAAAGATCTTTAAAAAATGATGTATATCTTTAAAAAAAAAAAATAAAAGGAAAACGACGCGATGGGCGACTTGTAAACGGGATTAAAACTGTCACTCGGATCTGACAAAACACACGCAAACAGGCAACGTTAAAAGCGAATCCGACGTTACTCGGCCTCCGTTGCGATCCGGTAACGCGTCGACTGAGGCGAGAGGGAACAAATTTAATTTCTCGGGGTCGTTTCGACTTATTAGTTAAAGCGGCTCCTTCTTCGTACGTTACCGTCCGGTCCGCGAACGTCTTTTACTACTCCAGCTTCACCGACTTGTTACAAAAAAAAAAAGAAAAAGAAAAAGAAAGAAAAAAAAAAAAGAAAAGAAAAGAAAAACTAAATGATTTTTTAGGCTTTTTTTTTTACGTTTTTTAAATTTTTTTGTGTTTTTTTTTATTTTTTTTATAGAACGTGTGCCGAGCGAGCTCAGGAGCACACGCGCACTCACGCAGCACTAACAGCCGGGGTTGAGGGGAAGGGGACGACGAGGAAGTCGTCTTATATACGCCGGCCGCCGCGTCACCCGCGGCGCCGACCAATCGCCGTCCGGTACGGTGCGAGGTGGGGCGGGGAAGAGGAAGGGGGGGGGGGTAGTCAACAAAGGGGCGTTGACCACAACTGTACGCATGATGATGAAATCGTGCAAAAAAAAAAAAAAAAACCGTATTGTTAAGGGGATGAAACTGAGTTTTATTGTATCGGCGACAATGCCCGGGTTATTTAGCCGTGCTGCACGGGGATGGCTTAAAATCCCTCCTGGATCGCCGGTGCAATCGGACAATGCCCGCAATTTACAAACACAACATCCCGTCCGCTTCGATGGCACGCAGCGCTTTGGGGGAGGGGGGTGTCGTCGTGGGCCGGTCGTGTCTTAGTTAACGTCTGAGTTAATTAAAAGAGGGGGGGTGAAACGTGCACCGCTGCATAAACACGCAGGCCCCGCTGCACTTTGCGTTAACCTCTTTCTGCAGAAGCCGCGGTGTCCGACGTTCGTGTAAATCAGGCCGCGGGAGCATTACCGGCCGCAGACAGGAGTTAGGACGGGAGACCGAGCGTCATTATTTACTCCGCTGGATTTGTTTTCCATCTCCAAAGGCCATTGATCAAATCCAAATAGCTCACAAATGTCACTGTAATGGACCCACTGATTGAACACACAGGACCCTTGAAGTTGTATAATATGGAGGGCTTATTATTGCTCATAAATATGTGGTTAACACCAGTTTGCCTGTGATCTGCGAGGAGAGGAGTAGATTAGAGTTTGACATTTATGCAAAAGATTAAATTGAGAGCCTCACCGCCCTGTCATGTCTTGTGTGAGTTATACTCGGTTTTTGGTCAGATTTCGTCTCAGCAGGGTTGGACAGCCTTAACTGAGCATATGACAAATGTCCTTAAACCACAGTGTAATCTGTATGGGTTCAATTAGAAACTTCTGCAGAAGAGACAGTGTGAAATGTGAGTTTTTTTTTCTTCTGTTTTATAGGACACACCAAAGCTAAAATGACTGATCCTAGCTCAGAATGCCTTTGAAAAGTCCAATCATAGATTGATAGTGTGCTTTATTATTCCTGATGGGAAACTGCGGCAGTAAACCTACAGTAAATGCAACCCAACATGGCCCTTCAAAACCATCACCATCTGCAGAGGGCAGTGTTGTCAGTGAAAAGCACAGCTCCCAGTGGAAAACTGCAACTCTGCAGCTGCTTTCAAACTGCCATTCTCCTGACAAGTTGAATTATTCAGCTGGAACTAGAATATTTCAATTCACCAAAAATACGGGAGGTAATGAAATTAAGGGTTTTTATAAAGCTACAGTATTTTATCATCTCCCCGCTAAATCAGCACTACAGCCAAGTCTCACACAAGCATCTCTTTGGCTGCTGAAAGTCAAAACCTGTCTGTAGAGCCCTAATGTTTGCCAAGAACAATAAGTGTGTTTGCCTTAAGATATGAAAACTAAATTCAGGGGAAGTTAACAAGTCACAAGGGTGTAATGTGACTTTCTGCAGGTTCTTCTGTATTTTCATTTCTGATAAAATAAATCAAAGCTTGTGTCTCACATACCAGTCTAACCACGGGGATACTATACAGACTCGTAGCCTTAAACCAATCACTGTTGTGGCTCATGAAGGCCATTTCTGGCTGTATGAATGACGACATTCACGAACAGCCACCTCACAGTTAAAGTGACATGCATCATTACTTAGTTTTTACATGAATTCACTCTCACTGAGGATTTCTTAATATGAGCATCTGACACATCTCCCAGTCGACATGGTTAATGGAAGCAGGCTGGTCTGATGAACCAACAGTGGCCCAACACAGCTTCTCATATGCATTAATATTGTAAAAATATCATTCAATATGCACAGAGAAAAAAACAAACAAACTGAGCACGGCACACTCGATTTTAATGTTTTAATTCCACTTACATGAAAGCACATAACCAAATAACGTACTTAGAGTGTTACTCGCAAATTCTGTATCCTGAACCCCGTCTTTTTAAAACCAAGATATTGTAATTAGAAGAAACTGGCACTACTTTGTAACTACTAATGGCCATAATGCAGCTTTCTACCAAGTTATATTTCATAATCAATTTATATTTAGAAATGTTTTAGTCTGTCTTTTCACATTGTACTTTCAAGGAAGGTAAATGTTACTGTAAACCATCCGGTTCAAGCTAATCCTAAGAAAAAACTGCCAGTTTTGAAGCACGCCTAACCCCTCACACCATACTACTGAGAACCACATACATTCCAGGAGTCAAATCAAGAGTCAAAGGGAATAAAATACACAAAAAGAAAATACAAAAGACACCTGAATAGAAAAGAGTAGAAAGCCACATAAAAGCACATGGCAAAAGTATCTTCTGCACTGCTGAAAAGATAAAATATCAAAAGTTACAGTATCGAGCCACTTTTATCAAGTTGTTCACTTTATCTTAGGCTGTCTATAACTTACTATGTAGTATGGAATATAGCAGGAAATTATAGCCTACACACTTCACTGAGTGAAAAAATGCCTGTAAAACAGAATGCAATGCTCTCGACAAAACTATCAACCAAAGTTTAACTACATTTTTTGTAAGTGGCAATTTATACAGAAAAAAAAACAACTTTCCTACACCCAAATGTACATAGAACTCACTGAGCCATGACACATGTACCATCCATAAAAATCACTACCTGCTACAGTGGACACCGACAGGGCGGGATGAATACAAGCAATATGGTAATAGATCTTTACCAAGGTAACTCCTGCCATCTACATAATCACTACTAGTAATAAATGAGACCTAAAATTTAGTGAATTCAGACTGTTTTGACCACTTTTATAGTTGGCATGTTTCAAAGGAGTTTTGTGGACCCAAGTGTCACAAAGATTGAAAATGTTCAGTTCAAGTAAAAACATACAAATTATCAAAATTACAGTTAGAGGTTCTTTTGTTTGTGTTTTCCTGCAACAGCAGCAGTTCGCTACAGTGAATAAGGTTAAAGAGAATGGGGCTGATTTGGAGCTAAAGGAGGGATTTCATCTGGACTAAACCACAGACAGAAACAAAATGAAGAATAAACATCCACTGGTTCACACAATGAGTTATGTCCCCAAAAAAAAAGAAAGAAAGAAAGAAAGAAAAAAAAGATCTATTCCATTCTTTTCTCTGTGGAGGTGCTCATACAATTAACACACACACTTCAATGTATCTGCACACACATACTGTACTTTACACATTGTGAGTGGAGTGTAAACATACATATCTGTGCATGTATGTGCATACACAACCACACACACAACTTAGGCTGGTGAGAGGTAAAAAATGTGTGTTTTTGTTTTCTGTTTTTCTCTGAACTTCAGTTCTTCTCAGCTGCCTGCTCCGTCTCCTCTCCCTCACCCTCGCCCTCACCCTGGGCGTCTGACATCCACAGCTGCAATAAAGCACAGGATATTGGGATTAGTGCACACGCAGAATGTGTAACTCCAACCAAACCAGTGCAGAGATGAGGGACAGCAGAAAGCGATAGCGTAAGACAAAGCAGGGCAATAACGTAGAAACACTCACTGTCAGATTGTCACGGAGCAGCTGCATGATCAAGGTGCTGTCTTTGTAGGAGTCACTGTTGAGGGAGTCCAGCATGGCGATGGCATCATCAAAGGCCTGGGGGAAGACACAGACAGCCATCAGTGCTTCCAAGAACAATGCATAGGTTCCCAAAAGTGACTGTAAATTACCTTAGTGTGTATATGCTTAATTACTTTACTTTTCAAGTGTACCTGCTATTAATAATACAACAATTCAAAATCCTTCAAATTCTTTCCTTGGTGAAGAAAAACACTTAACAAAATCTATCCAGGTCAAGAACATTCTCCAGGAGGTAGATGTATCGTTGTCAAAGTCTACAATCAAGAGATGCCTTCATGAATATAAATACAGAGAGTTCACCGCAAGGTGCAAAGCACTGGTAACAATCAAGAACAAAGAGGATTAGACTTTGCCAGGGAACATCTAAAAAACATCTAAAAAAGCCAACACAGTTCTGGAGCAAGATTCTCCGGACAGATGAAACCAAGATTAACTTGTACCAGAATGATGGGAAGAGCGTGGAGAAGGAAAATGGTGCGAAACCAATAGAACGTTGCTTCACAGTACAGATGGATATTGACCCAATCGTACTATAAAAGCAACCCAGGAGCTTATCAAGGCAAAGAAATGGAATATTCTTCACTGGCAAAGTCAGTCACCTGACCTCAATCCAATTGAGCAAAACTTTCACTCACTGAAGACAAAACTGAGGGCAGAAAGACCAAAAGACAAGCAGTAATTGAAAGCACCTGCAGTAAAGGCCTGAAAAAGCATCTAAAGGGAGGAACTCAGCATTTGGTGAAGTCCATGAGTTCCAGACTTCAGACAGGCATTGACCTCAAAGGGTTTTCATCCAAGTATTAAAAATAATCCTTATATTCATAAATATGTTGGTTTGTCCGATTACTTTAGAGCCTCTAAAAATGAGGAACTATGAATAAAATGGCTGTAATTCCTAAACAGTAAATGTGATATTTTTGTTAAACCCCTTAAAGCTATGTCTACACTTTAATCACATCTTAATGGCCATGTTTCAAATCAATTATAGTCATGTCACTATCCAAATACATACATACCGAAGTGTATCGAAATTATGTTGGAGTACTGTACTTTTTAATTGTTGCAAAGTGTCAAGAAAGTGTACAGAATTTAAAAAACAACAACAACTGTATCCGTTAAAAACCTCTTTGGTTGCAAGACATAATAGACACAGTATGGTATCTTCAGTTGTAATTAAAGGATAGGCACATTTTAAAGGAATGCTCAACTACTCCCTTAAGTCAAAGTTCATTTCCAATTGTATCCAGGTTAGTTCCAATAAAATGAAATGCTGTGTACGGTGTCAGGAGCAGGAGAGTTCTCATAAAAATCAGGATGAACACCTCCACTTCAAACCAATTTGTAAAATAAACTCACTCACAGACCATGTAGACCTAATATAATGCTTCTTAACAGTTTCAGGGCAATTCCTCTTTCATAAGACACAGAATGGAGCCAAACCAAACACAAAAGGGAAACAAAGTTAGTGAGAAATAAAACAGTGGTTCTTACTTTCTTGGCCAGCTGGCAGGCCTTTTCCGGCGAGTTAACAATCTCATAGTAGAAGACGGAGAAGTTAAGAGCGAGGCCTAGGCGGATGGGATGTGTAGGCTGCATTTCGTTGTAGCTGATTTCCAAGGCCTTCTGGTAGGCTTCTTGTGAGTTATTGATGATGGCTACGAATAGGAAGACAGACCAATCAGGAAGCAGGAATTTCAAATGGGGAAAAAAAAGACATCTTACGGCTTTGTCAAAGTCACTTTGTAACTGCCCTAAATGGGACTACAGTCCACTAACCAACATTTGTTCTTGTACAATGGTCTATGTTATTGCTTTCCAGATGACTCTGACATGACAACCACCACCCAACCAAATAATAAGGATGCCAATACAGAAACTTCACACCCTGTTCAATGCCTCTAGAAGTGATATCCATCCTGGCCTGTGTCCCAACAGTCAAGTGGTGCATTAGTTAAGTATTTTGATTTTCAATTAACATGCTGTATATTTTCTTGATGATTCATTTTCATCAATCAAATGTCAGAGTTTACGGTTATGTAGGACAAAGAAAAGCAGTAAATCTATACAACTGAGAAGCAGGAACCCATTAATGTACAAGGTTGTTTACTAGAAAAATACCTTTTAATTTGCTGAGAAATTTGCTGTAGACCAACTAATCAATTAATTGTTTCAGCTCTACTGTCTAGTACAGTTAGTCCAAACAAGTGGTTTGCCAAGACCCACACAGGACTTGGGCCAGCAGTTTACAGTAAAAAAAAAAGAATAAAAAGACCAGAGTTCTCCACAAAACCAAAGAACTATTAGGCATCAGGTAGGATAAACCCTCTCAGAAAGATAATACACTTTACAAGATCAGTGTCTCCATTAAAACAGAGACAACCTCACCCAGCTGATTGAGAACATTTTCTTCTGTGTTTACTATTAGGAGCCAAATGCCAGGCTGGACAATTACGCAGCTAAAACTGAATTAGCAAAGGTGACAAACCACCCAAAGGGATTATTATGGATTTTCTATAGAGATAAAACAATGTTCCAGATTATAAGGGATTTTCATTGCAAATATGGTGCAGAAGAAAACAATATTACTCAAGATAACTTGAAATTAAGGAGGGGGGAAGAAAAAAAAAAAAGACACCCAGTCAGCCCCGGTATCCACAGCCACCAAAGAAACGCCTACTGGCAACCAGTAGCAGCCAACACCCAGGTGCTGCCCTTGTTGCCATGGCAACCCAGCAGCCGCAGCTCCTGCCTGCAGTTTGGCTGACAGCTGTAGGTCAAGGACAAGCAGGGTGGCCGGATTCTGGCCACAGACAACACCTGACGCAAGCCTGGCCTCCCCATCTAAATGACGGCTTTTTAAAGACCAGTCAATCAACACACACTCAAATCCATCCTCCAACAGATGTTTAACAGACCATTTCCATAGAGACAAAGGGGCCTGATCCCAAAGCAGCATGCTGTTCTAGCAGCAAGTGGCACCATTTAATTTTTTTTTTTTTCCTGTGTGTGTTTTAAGTGTCTTGCACACTGCTCATGAGCCCTGAGCATAATAATCCCCCTGGCGCTGCTCACTGATTTTCTCAAGTGATTGCATAAGAGACAGAGGACAGTGTATAATGACAAAAAAGACTGCGACTGCTGCAGGACACAAGGATGTCTGCTTTACTAACCCTCCTTATCCTCTCCAGTGGCCACCTCAGCCAGGTAGCGGTAGTAGTCTCCCTTCATCTTCAGGTAGAAGACTTTGCTGTCAGCAGGCGTAGCACTGGGGATCAAATGTTTGTCCAGCAGGTCCTGCAAGTGAAAGTGTGCAGCATTAGTGTTGAAATGTGTGAAACTCAACTAAACCAGCAGTTAACAGTCATCTCATATGGTCACAAAAGTATTCGGACAATACTGTTAAGTGTGCAACCACAACCCTGAGATGAAAAAGTCGGCATATTTGTTTCAAAACAGCACCCCATCTTCTGCCCATTTCCTGTACTCCTTTACCCTCAACAATCCCTGATATTATCTTGGTCTCCCATCTCTCATATTCAATATTTGCACCTCCCATTCAATAATTCTCTAAAAAAAGAGTTAAGATGAAATTAACACTGTATAAACAAAACAATTCCTTGAAATGAAAGATGCTTATTATGCAGATGATAGAAGGCAGAGCAGCAGAACCATATTGCTTGGGTTTTTCTCAGGATGTGTCCTAATGGGATCTCAAAGAGTATTGGCTATCTAAGCTTTGTGCCAAAAACAAGAAAGTCGGAAAAAGATAAGTGACGTGTTATCTACTCTTCCGGTCTATCGTGTACAACATAAATTAATCAGCAGAACGTCTTTAGAAATGGAAGAAAAGTACCACACTGTACTCTCACTCTTGATATAATTTTGAAATGTACACAGCCTCTTGGTCAAAATCCACAAGATATCTATGAAGTCTGTGTCTATGTAATTAAATGGGACTGAATGAGTGGTGTGGCAGTGGAGCATGTTTGAAAGGGATGGAAATCTTAAAGAAAAACTGCAGAGACCACTAAGCGCTTCTCCTTTTACATTCACTGTTTGGTGTCTTGACATAATAGTGGCTGTGAATACAGGATGTATCGAAATTATCCAAATACTAATGTTTATCAGTAGGATATTCAAACGTCTGTTCAGGCAGAGAGCCTTAATTTGTTTAAAGCGTGTTTAAGGTAGGAGGATTTCAAACACGAAGCTTTGGCTAGTCTCTCAGACATATTGTGAATGCTCAAGCACACCGAGACAACAATATCACAACTACATGTATTTATGCATCTTAAATACTTCTTTTCCTGATTGTGGAAAATAAACATTGGCATGGATACTGGATAGTCAACTGAGATGAAGTGTGATGCAAGCGAAGCAATATAAAATTAGATGAGCTGTTTTATGTTATAGAGGATTAATTTAGCTTAAATGCTTGAATTGTTAACTTAAACAAATTTCCTACATTTTTCTTCCCAGATTTGAGATGTCCAATACCTCATATACTACAGTTCTTGCTTCTGTTAGCTGAAGGTTTAAATTGTTCCCCTTAGACCTTCCACATTCACATGGGCATAGTCAACCAGTAGGTTTCCCTAGCACAGCAAAAAAGGCATGTTCCCTCACTGGCTTCCCATTACCCATTCATTTTAAGCAAAACTGCTCAGCCAGCGCATAAGCCAGAAAAGTCTTTTTCCAGTTTAGATGATGTCATGCGGATAAAAACCATCTCTTTTAGGCTCTTGGAAAATGTTGCAAATATAAAAGCTTCGTGGTTCAAAATTCATAATGCAAATTGTAATTGCCGTTTTGCAGTTCAGGGTGTTCTGTCAATTGTTTTACAGATTTAAAACTGGCCACTGGGTCAAACTGGCACTAAGGTTGAGTGGTTATAACATATCCAAGTCTCTTAAAGTCCAACTGAAATTACATGTAGTCATCCCTTTTTGTAGTTAGTAACATTTAGTGTTAATGTGCTTTTGTAAGGTATTGTTCATGTTTTTCTTTAACTATAAAAAGGAGGGAAAAAAAGACAGTGTTAAACCATAGGGAACAAGAGACAATTAATAGAGACAATTAACCCCCCCCCTAAAAAACGTGTTATAGCCTACATATCATGGGCAGACAATGTGTTGTTAGTTGTACTGAAGAGTAAAAGGACTATACCAGCACCTAACCGTTGATGTTTACGTTTCTTAATGTGCCACAGCTAAATAGCTTACTAGTGATCTAGCCTGCCTGTGATACAACACTGACGTTACCGCTTCATTTGAATGAATACTGAAGGTCTCCATCCATGAGATCTGACACTCAAACGTTTTTCCACCAAATTTATGCAAAACCAGAGGACTCCATAATGACACCAATTTAATTATTAAATATAAATTTCTCCCTTTTGGTTTACAACATCTTCTATGATAGGAACACGGGACAGGTTTATAGAGCATTTATGTATGCTGTAGCAGACGAAAAATGAAATTCAATTTCAGGTGGACTCTAAGACATTTATGTCCCAGCTGGGGACTGAACATGAGTGCAGTTGTTGCAGTGGCGGCTTTTTCCTCTGCACCACATAGCTTGGGGGGGGGGGGGGGGGCTTAGAGTGCAATGATTTTTGGAGGTGGTTTCCAACTTGAATCACTTTTCTATGCAGATTTCCACAGAGAAACATTTAATAACTAAGTGGAGTGCTTCGTTTTTTTTCTTGCCTTCTGACCCTCCCTTAGTCAGAAATTTTTTCAGGTCTGATTCTTACAGTTCTCACTGGCAAACAGCAATCTCCTCTACACCACTTGAACTTCTACTCTGTTGCACCTCTCATTGTCTTCCCATCCATCGACCTCGAGTCAGGCATTTTCTCTCTTCGCTTCCTTCCACCTAGCCCCCCACCCTTCACCATCTCTGCTTCTTACCAGGACTTCCTTGCAGATGTCGTTAAGCTCCTTCTCAATCTTCTCTTTGTATTCCTTGGCCTGTGCACTCTTCCCAGAGTCATCGGACTTCTGCTCCATGCTTGACACCACCCTCCAGGAGGACCTCCTAGCCCCCACCACATTCTTGTAGGCAACAGAGAGCAGGTTGCGCTCCTCGTTGCTTAGCTCCGAGCCCTCCTCTGTGACAGCCTTCATGGCTGCGGCCATGTCATCATAGCGCTCAGCCTGCTCGGCCAGTTTGGCTTTCTGTACCTGCTCCTCCTTGTCTGCCATGGCTTCTGTGGGGGCCGAGGAAGGAAGGACAGAGGAGAGGGAGTCGGGAAGGACAAAACAAAGGGGACAGGAGACGGATTAGGAAGACCGAGGAGAGAGAGAGAGAGTTGGGGGAGGGCAGGAACAAGGGGAGAGAGAGAGAGAGAGGGGAGCAACATTATGGGGAAGGGGGGAGGGATTTGATCACTACAATGCATGTACACATGTTGTCCTTCCTGTGTAATAGGATTTCTCAGGTATGCATTTTAATATATTGACTCAAGATCTCCCCACTATATTTTGAAATATAGCTGATGATACAAAAATGGCAATTACTTAACAGGGAATAAATGGTTTATACTTTGACTACTCTTTAATACAGCTGGAGAATATTACATGAACAGAAAGTCCAGGTCACATGAAACATTTGGTACAGTGGTCAGAATAGTTATTTTGTATAATCCTATCAGTGTCTCAGTCTGTTACAATGGTTGGGAACATTTTTCAGTAGTGTCTCTTGGGTGTGTGCACACCGACTTTCTTTAAAGTGGTTTATGGATTCAACCAGCTTTCCCTCAGCTGCACTAAATCTGGCACAGACTTGTTTTATACTGCTGACTAAAATGTCAAATGGCATCAAAGTAATCAGTAGTACAAAAAGAGAAAGTGTTAAGGAGTTTTACTTCAGTAATAGACAAATTTTAAAAGAGAAATTTGCAAGCTATCACAACTGTTTTTCCGCACAAGGGCCACGACATTGACAATAGCAAGTTACATCAGGGATGCAACTACGGATCCTTTCAATTATCCATCCTATGATTTTAGTTTTCAGATTTTTTTTCCTGATTACTCAGTTGGGCCATGAAATATGATGTGTAATTCAAAAATGTTGTGAAATACTCAAATGTGGATATCCCCAGTTGGGTTGGGGCTGCAATTGATCCTTCATTTTCACAGTCAATTAATCTGTAGATATCTTCTCTATTAATCCATTAGTTAGGTTGGTTAGGTCTATAAAATGTCAGAAAAGAGTGAAAAACATCCATCACAACTCCCCATAAAACAAAGAAATACCTTTAAATTGCATTTTTTTTCCCCCGACTAATAGTCCAAAGCCTGAAAATATTCAGTTAACTATATATTATGACACAGGAAAGCAGGAAAACCTCAGCTTGAAGCAGGTCACATTCACCAGCAGTTTTCTATCGTTTGAGGAACTGTTTCAACTCTGAGGAACCCAATGAAAAAAAAAAAAAGAAATTGTTCGAATGATTACTTTATCATCAAATTAGATTTAGATTAATTCTGTCAGTCGATTACTAGATAAGGCAATTAACCGTATCACTACAACTATGTGATAAATAAATGTTGAAAATATTAATCTTGGCTCTATACCTATGCAGGACAGGCCAATTTATTTCAAATATAGCCTCTGGGATAATACAGGTGAAAGTAGGCTACTTCCTAGATAATAGAGTTTTCAATTTCCTCGCTTCATCTCCAGATAACCAGGGGACTGGTGCAATGCATAAAACAACAAAAACAACAACAACAACAACAACAACAAACAACAAATTTGCAGAAGGTTGCTTACTAGCTGCCTGGATCAAACCCGAGACCCTTATTTCCGAGAGGAAAAAAGGAAGGGACAAAACCCAAAAAACAAAACAACAACCAACACAGTGAGTCAGATTCGCCAGCAACGCAGACACCTGCACCCTTCTGAGGAATGTCGGCCACCCAGTTTACACACTCTCCCACACACACACTCACACACACAATCTCTCCCACACACATGCACACACACACACACACACACACACACACACACACACCTGCCCTACCGTGGACGACGAGGACACCGACCGCCGAATAAACCAGCCTCCCCGTTAAGATCGGGGCTTTCGGTATCCGCCGCGTTCTCGGCGCCCGCCTGCTAAACGCGGCCGAGACGCGCAGGAGAGAGACCCGGCGACGGCGTCGGCGAATCGGTTGGACTGGAACGAGAGGAGCGGCGCTCGGCTCAGTCCAGTGAACGCCCTTTTTCTCGTTTCCCGGAAAACAAACCACGGCTTCTGGTTTTACCACCATTAAGCATTATTCTTTTTTTTTTTTTTGGGGCTTCGTTCCCAAATGCCGATTCGGTACGATCGGAAAGACGCGTCCCGATCACGGCGAGAGAGAAAGAGAGAAAGAAAGAAAACCCCCCAAAAACAATAGATGGGTTAAAGTGCAGCGGCGCTTCCCATTCAAGCGAGCGCCGAACAATGACTCGAGCGACGGAGCATCACCGGCTCCTCCGCCCCGAGTCAGCGGCGGCGGCGGCCGCGGGGTTGAAAACGCGTCCCCCCTGCCTCCCTCCCCCCATCGGGAGCACACGGAGCGGACATAACCCGGTTTTTCGGCGTCGAGGACGGCGGCGATCGGCGACGGGCGCCGGCGAGCGGCCGCGGACCAACCTGAGTGTCCGTTGGGCGACGTCGTTCCTGATTCCCGGCCGCACAGCTGATGATCTCTCCCGCTCGTCCACGGGGTTTCCCTCCAATCAAAGACACGGCGGCAGGGTCGCACCGGGACGGGTGACGTCAGAGCCGGGTTGCTAGGGAAACCGAATTTACGGGCGAGTTTTTTTTTTTTAAGCTATTTAAACTAAATCTAGGACTTTTTTTATATTTTTCAAGAGTTTCCCCAAATATAATATACAAGAAACCCCGCTTTCGTCCTTTATTCGCAAACAACGTCAAAAGGACACATTTATCGTTTCCGAATTCTTCTAAACCGTAAAAGCGCAAATTCTCACGGCGCTATGGTTACAGAAGAAAAAAAAGAAAAAAAAATACATATCCCATGAACGTTTGCGCAACAAGGACCGAAGAGAGCGATGGGAGATGTAGTTCCGTCTTTGGTGATATAAGTATGCGAAGCACACAAACACATATATATATATATATATATATATATATATATATATATGTGTGTATATATATATATATTATTATTATTATTATTATTATTAATAATAATAATAATAATATTAACATTAACATTAGTATTTTTATTGTTATTGTTATTATTATTATTGTTATTATTTTTAAGTGTCCTAAATGTTGGTATGGAAACTGTGTCCGTAAGGAAGGGGGTCCTCTGTTGGTTCTGGCTTTGACATGTCACAATTTTCAACTCAATTTCCCTATCGTCAAAAATGGGAAGAAATAATAATTGAAAAAAAAAAATGTCCATTTATGACCATTTGTTTAACTGAGATTCTCATACACCCACGCACACATTACAAAATTGTAAACTCCATGTCTGGTGAAATCTTTATATAGTATTTGGATGAGTAATAACAATTACTGGATTTGTCACATAAAAGGGTTTTTTTTTTTTTAAGTCAGTAACTATGCTTCGCCTTTCAGGCCTCAATGCAGATTTACTATTTAAATTCAGTTAATTTAATTGCACTAGTGGCTTTACATAATAGTGACACTTCAGAGTTTAACAATATTTAATGGCTGATTTTTTTCCTACACTCACTGACATACAAATGTGCATCATCTAACGCAAATGTTTTTCCATACATATGATGAAATTTTCCAACAGTTTAATGAGTATTCCTGTGTAAGTAATGTTACATGGTGTTTAGGGTTATCACTAAGCCCTAGGGTGGATCTCAGGCTCTGCCCCTCATAAATTTACAGAGCCCCCAGAGAGCTGACAGCATTTTTAACTCTGACCTTATCTACCTTAGAACTCTCTTTGAATCCCACCCTGGCCCATGCAAAGTGATGATACTTGGCTACTTAACCAGGCTTTACAGTTAATCTACATGTAGATTACTACTTAGGCTGAAATACAATGGCTTGATAGGCAGTTTCATCCGAATGCTATTGTCCCCTCAGTTGTCCAGCCACCATCCCTCTTTATCTAGTTCCACTATTTTAAAAATTGCCACTAATTGGGCCATTTCATCAGGGTGTGTCTTGGTCCGTAGACTTTTGGGTGGGGTTTTGAGTTTTGGTTTTTTTTCAGGAGAAAAGTAGATGGGAATGGGTCTCAGTACTGATTTTGAAACACAGGTAGTTTTTGGCCCAGATCGATATACTAATAATAGAGCAGTCCTGTTGCCATGGTGGTCACTGAACAGTATGACTCAGAATCCTGAGTTGCTAGAGATAAAAATGCAGATAAAAAATTAATATTAATTCTAAATTAACCTCAGATGTTTGAAATGACATAAAGCAAAACACCATAGAGTTTCAGAGTTTCATCATCACCAGTTGAATGAGGGGAGATCATGGTTTTCAGCTGTTTTCATCTCTTGACAGTGAGATATGTGCCAGGAAATAGATGATCTATAGCCAGTGGGAATCTAATTAATTCCTTCACCTAATTCAGACAACTAATTTCATTTTGCGCAAGTGCTCCTCTTTTTCCTGTCAGTCCTGGGCCTGGCTTCTAACAAATAGGCCATAAAACAAAGGCGATATTGCAGATGGGTGTGAGCATGTGTGGCTCTGTTTGTATGAATGAATGTGGGCTATTTTTTTTCATTCACAAGATGGGAAGGAAGGAGGCGGATTGTGTGTGAGGACACAGAAGAACAATGTGGGCCATGATTCATTCAGCTGAGCTGCCGAAACTATTAAAAAAAAAAGAAAAGAAAGAAAAACAGCATCAAGGCACTGTCTTTTTCCCTCTGAATAATTAGAAAAGGGGAAATTAAGCCTTATTTCTCCTCAAATGATTTAATTGTTACACAAAAGATAGATTTATTTACCGTAAGGACAGAGTGAATACAAGGCAAGCTTCTAACGTGGTTATTTCTTGTCTGTACATAAACATAATCTTTTCTGTTACCAACTCTGAGCCCAACTGATGCATCTTTCATAGCTGAGAAGGGAATGTGGGGGGTTTTTTTTTTTTAATTATACATAAGCAGTGCTGAAGTTTGAGTCATTTCCTGATGTTCAACTGATATAAGGCTTTTGTGACATGCCATGGCTTGTTATCTGCAAGATGCTTTGATATTTGTCTTTATATTGTATCTCTGGTAGAAATATTTTTCTGTTGATGCATTTTTAAGTGGTTTTGTTTTTCTTATTCAGTCATGATGACTGTCACTTCATATGCACTTTTCTGTGTTACAGGTTAACCCTCAGAAACCCCCCAAATCAACTAACACACACCATGTAAAACTGCTGCTAGTGTTGATGCTATTTGATTGGCCATCATTTCCTGATCATCAGGGAATATTTACTATAAAGAAAAGAACTGACTGTATATACCTCAAAATGTGACCAACATTCAACCATTTATGACCTTTCTGGCCTGGTTTCATCAACATGGTGTCACATTAGCTGTCAATAAAGAATCATTTATTCATTCAAAAATGTCACACATTATTAACACAGCCACTTGGCTCTCGGTGATTCTTCATGTTTACCCTTCAACCAGCTATTCAGGCTCCTGAGAGGCAAAGCGCAATAATGTGAATGAAATTTTCATTATTATTCATTCGATCATTCATTAGTGCACATTTCTAAGTGACAGCTAATGTCCTTGGAAGGATTTACATTTAAGTAATGTGGGGAAAAAATTATCACTTATGAGAGCAAAGCAGCAAAGTGCAGGCAATGTGGATGGAATGTATTGAACTGTGATGCCAACAAAACCTTGAAATCTAGACAGCGTGCTTAAGTGCATCGAGCCAGACAAACAAGTAAGGCACATATACAGTATCAGTAACTGAAAGGTCTGAAAAAAACCTTCTATCCAGCCAGATAGTCTTGTCTACTGAAAGAAACAGTGTGTATGTGGGATTTCTCCTTCATCATATATCCTAAGAAACGTTATACCAGAAAACTATCAAAAGAAATGCTCCCAAGCAAAAAGCAGATATACAACAAAGTAAAATTTAATAAAATGCTTATAATACATCATTGGAGCATAAATTCATTTTCTAAGCATACAAATGTTGTTGACAAGCCCCCATGAATTTTATTAACTTGCAAATCATGTAGCAGCTTGGAAATGGCTGGCAAAATTTCACATTTTTATGACGTGGCATAAAATCATGATTAACTAGATGAAGGATTGCAGTACAACAGGGCAGACAGCGCTGTGGAGGGACTGATATTAGAAAAAAAAAAATCTCACTGCCCCCATTTTATTCAATATTCAACATTCATAGCCAAATAAAATTTAATTACAAATGAAACAAATGAGGTCAAATTTGCGACAAACTAGATATTAGAATTAAAACATTTTGTCTATATCCCATCCAATCCAAATCCGAACTTCATAAGCACATGGTGTATTTACCTCGTATGGCATGCTGGCTATAAAGGTTTAATCAGACACACAATCTGTTAAAGCTTCAGATATGGAGGTATGAGAACTAGCAGCAAGAAATATTCCTACATATACAACACATCGTGGGCGGGGAGGTGTTTCTTCTGAGAGAACTGTGAGAATGAAGAAAGAATGTTTCATTCACCACTTGGATCATAAAGGTCGTCAGTGACCCTGAAATCAAAACCAGAGTTGGGGGTTAGTCCCACATGTATTTATGCATGAACAAAAACAGGACTGGATTTGAGGAGGGATTGTGTCAAAGGCAACCTGGCCTGTTAAGCCTAAATGAAGATAACTACTTCATGTTCTTTACATCAAATCATCCATTGCTGTCAGACTGAGACAAGTGCAGAGTTGGTGCAGGGCCTTGAAGAACTCAGTTTGGTGTCCAGGGAGAATTTTTATGCCTCCACGCCCTCTAACTCAGGGGGCAGAGGAGACTTCGGGTGCTTGCTCTCGAAGTGCTGTTTGAAGGTTTTTGGGTCGGGCATCTGGGACTGCAGAAGGGAACAATACATCCAACAAGAACTATGTTATAATTTTGAGAAAGTGATGATCTCTTGCATTTGGTTGAAAATATGACTTCTCAGTGATCAAAGAACTTTACACAAATCTTAAAAAAAAAAAAACTAAAGAATGGCAGCAGAAGTTAATCCAACTGATGTCAGAATTGAGGCTCCATACCCACCCTGCACACAGAGCAGGTAAACACGAGCGCTGCCTTGGCCGCTGTCTTTTGGTCATGACCCTTGGCCTTCTTCATTTCTGCCTGTTTCTTGGCATTTTTCTGCTGAGACTGAATCTTTTGATGCCCACGTGCCATGCTGGCAAAGCCTAGACAGGAGGATGCAGAACAAAGGGATTAATGTTTACTGATAAACACCAGTGTCATGGACATCCTTAACTGCTGCTTTTTATTATTGTCGTTTTATTATTGTTGAATATACAAGTCAGTCCGTAAAATCACATTGACCATTCTTTTTAATATCACAGCAGAGGGTTGTATAATACTATGTATGGCTGGCATACCATTAAAAATTATGGTCTATACAGCAGGCAACTCTGTCCTTACTGTAAGTCATATCAGTCTTTTACAGGACCAATGCAAGGTGTTTCTTGTGAGCAGCCAAAAGTTTAATGGATACAAACATTCCACAAAGCAAGCAAAGGGCCAACAACTGCCAGTCAGGTGGGGGCCAGCAAAGTAAACAAGATAAAGCTCCAGACTGACCAGAGCTGAAATGCAGGTGTTTCAGGTGAAACACAGTCAGCAAGTGGGCTCATAAAACCTTGACTTGCATGAGGGTAGAAATTACGCAACTGATGAAAGAAATTCAGGGCAAGGAAACCTACACGATGCTTGAAACGTTTAGCTTAGTGGCCAAACATGGGCCTATTCCAAGAAGCAACTTTATTGAATTAACTGGATAATTCTGCTGATTAAACCTGCAACACATTAAACAATAATTACATAAGGGATCAAAGTTTTAATCAGCAAAGATAACAAACCTGTCTCTTGGAACAGGTCCAGGTTTAGCAGGTTATATTAAAGATGCATTTGCAATTCACATTTTCAGAGAAACAAGTCTTCTCTTGCCCCAAGAGGAATCTAAAAATGGATTTCTACCAAAAAACTAGTTTCCGCCGTCCAGCGCATACTCCAAGGACAGCACTCTCAATACGATATTTCCTTGCTAAGGGGTCAACTGGATGGAGGTAAAGGTTTGGGCTGGAGAGGACTCTGGACGATGCAACTGTAATACTGGGCCCGAATTAAAAAGAGCTGTGGGCCCCTTGAATTTGACAAAGAATGCCAATATTAAATAATAATGCGGCATCCCCTTCGAGTCCCTTATCATTTTTTGGTACATTGCGCTTATTCCCTTACGGATGTCCAGTCAACCAAGCTCCCACACTCTGACTGAGGCATTCAGGGCCCCACCACTCTGGGGACTGGGGTCTTGGGCCAGTTGCCCATGTTGCCCCGTTGGTAACCCAGCCTTGCTTACTAGCAGCTTCTATAAATAGTCAGCTGTTAGTAGTCAGCAGTGGATCTAGTGTTAACTAGTGTTGGCCGGCTTGTGGGGAAAAAAAAAATAAAAATCTTGCAAGCCTGCCAAGCACTCGGTATTTTAACCCTCCATCAACACACCGCATGCCATCTGGCTGATTTTAAACCGGGTGAAATGGTCCTGCCTGCTAGAGCTATTCAACGCGCCACGGGGATTTCAGTGATCCGTGTCCTCTGGTCCGGGGACAGTGAGAAAACAAAACGAGTTAGCACTTAAGCAGGTGCTGTTTTGTTAAAAAATCACAGACTTCCATCTCCCCTCCATCTCTTCGTTTGCAGTTTCGGGGCAAGTCTTCGCGACAACCGTCACGCTACCACCGCACGTCCGGGCCCCCTGCGGCGGGGACACCGGGTCCGTTTCTCCGGCACCGGTCCAGCTGTTAGCCGGGGCTGAGCCGCGAGTGTCAATCAGCTGTAACGTGGGTTAGCCTACGTGCTAGCCCACATGCTAACCCCGGCTACCCCCGGCTATCTCGCTAGCCAGCCGGCGAGCTGACCTCACTGGTGTCGCCTCCGGCCTCTCGCTTACCGACCGACGCGCTGCAGCTCGGAAAACCGTATTTATTCTTGTTAATCAGAGCGATTCTCACCTCTTACGACGAGAGTCCGTGTCGTCGGTTGCTCACACACAAGTGTGACAGCTGCTAAGTTCACACACAACGGGAAGGGTAACGGTGCGTTCGGAGACGTCCGCAAGATTCACCGTTAGTAGTATTTATACGATTTCGCGTATAAAAAAACAAATCGAAACTTTCATATTTTTTCCTGCTCGACCATGTAAATAAAGGTCACACGTGTCGGGAGAAGCTCGTCAAAATTTGCTTTTGTTTTTTTTTGTTTTTTTTGTGAATTTCGGCGAATGACAGGCTGACACGAATTACATTTCAATATCACTCATAGAATTGTCTCATCTACGACTATAGGAGGAGTCATTGAATGCGCCCAACAGCGCCTGTTAATTAATGCCGCCCGGCTGAAGTTACATGACATTGAAAACGTTGCCCCCAAGCGGCGGCATTCGGTTAGTGCAAGTCCGCGCGAAATAATGGAAAACACAAGCAGCTATTTTGGGGCTGAAAAATTAGTACAAATTATAGGATGCTTTAAAAATGATGTATGTAATGATCACAAGTACCGAGTCAGCTTCATCCACTGTTTTAGTGACCACTGTCAAAGAGCAGTGCGTGTAGCGGTGCACGATATCTGCAGATATAGTGCTGACGATGTTTTATTATTCATTGGGCATAAGGAGATGAAAGGCTTTTTTCCCACATCTGATTGTCTTTTTTAGTGTTAACAAATTTATTTTAGCTTTGAAGAAATGCACTGGGGCATGAGCAGTGTGCGCCTGAGAAAGACTGTGTTCAAGAACACTTTTTCTTTCTCTTTTTGATGATGTTTATGTTTCTTTACACTAATATTGTGGAGCATTTAAACTTGCTTTTTCTTCTTACAGCCTAGTAGATACTGCAAAAATACCTGGAGATGATTTTAATTATCCTCACATAAAGTTGCAGGGAAAACGCAGAAGAACAGAATTTCCAATTCACATTTGAAGAATGTGTGATGAGATGTCTACAATAAAAATTCACCAGGCCTATCTGGGGCATCATTTGTTTAATGTGTTTTTTTACTCTGATTTACCCAAATTACATATATAAAAAAAGATTTAATACCTGATTAAATATACTCATTAACTTTTTAAGTTGTACTGTTTGCCAGGTGATTTGAGAGTTGTTGAACCTTTTGCGCCTCATATGTTACTATCTTTTTTAACTTAACACTTTCAAGCTATTGGTTATGGTGCGCACACATGGGGCCAAAGCTCTTTTCATCATACATCCATAGTGAGATGTAGACAATTAAAGAGCTGTTCCCTCAGAGTCAACACTAGGGGGCAGGTATGGAGAAGGACTCCTGTGCACTTGCCTGTTAAATCATGCTGCAAGAGACTCAGTGCCACAAGCATCCACAATATGTCCAATGTCAGGCCTCATAATTTGACCATGACAGCTGCAAGACACAGGCACAACCAAATACTGACGTACACCTAATACTGATAATGTTTTTTTTTATGTTTAAAAAACTGGATTATCATCCTAATGACCTCAGATTTACTTGCGTACCACTGACCTAGTAACTCCTTTTTTCACTGATAAGCATTTATTAGCTTTCATTTTTACCTTATAACACTGCAGTATATAACGTGGCTCAAGGGAACGACATTAGATATTTATCTTTTTTAAATTTTTTTTATCTGTGGCTGTATTTTAGCCGTCGGGTGGGAACAGTGGGGCTGTTCAGCTCTGCTAAATATTTGACTAAATTCAGCTAATATGTAAATGAACAGCAACTCCCGGCCTCACATGATGGCAACACAGAGGTGACTCCAAAATATGAGTCCGTCTGTAGAGAAAAGGATGATATCAGTTTTTATTTTTCTAGATGTTAGATGCCTTTGTTAATTTTTTTCATAAGAAAGAATAACTTAGGCAAAGCAAACAAGTCCGGAAAGTAGTTTGTGTGTGTGTTTGTATTTGTGTGTATGCATGTTTGTGTGTGTGCACATGTGTGTGTGTATTTGTATTTGTGCGTGTGTGTGTGTGCGTGCACGTGTGTGTGTATGTATGTGTGTGTGTCTATTTTTATTCACTAGTAGACACTGCAGCACACCCTCCTGGTGCAAATCTTCTTGACAGTTAGGTGTCACGAGTTTCTTGAGAGAAATCTTATCATTGTGAGAAAAGTCTCCAGCCATTGCGCCCCCCCCCCTTGTTTTTTTTTTTCTCATCATAAGAAAAGAGAGACAATCCTTTCAGTCTTTTGTGAAAGGGGGGAAAATATCTCTCCAGAGGGAAGGATGTGATTATGCTTTCAGAAGGGGGCATAAAGTAAAGGAAAGAAGAGGAGGGGGAAATGACAAAAGCCACACATTTCTCAAGTTCCCCCACCCTGGAGGTTGTTGTGCAGGGACTTGCTAGCTTAGGTTTGGGGTGGGGTTGTCCGGCCCTAGGGCCTGTGTGAAAGTAAATCTTCCAGGTGTCAGCTACTCAATAGGAGAGGAGAATATTATCTGGTTGTCCATTGTGCGTATGAATAAGCAGGGGTTTGCCACAGACAGCCTGAGATTTCTTTTCCCTGTTTGAGTC